>CAJPEX010000743.1:0-66013 GCA_905338405.1 Notodromas monacha
AGGAAATGCGAGAAAACAAGTTTATGCCGAAGGAAGATTCAAATGCACGTGCGGAATGAGACATTCTGAGTTCATTAAAAAACAAGCCTTCAACTGAGAAGAATAGAATAAATTGACACGAACAAAAGCTCCAGCACAGGATTTTATCGAATAAGGTGTCCAGCTTCCGGTGCCTTTTGAGGAGAAATACCTTCCTCAAGCACAAATAAAAATAAAATCAGATTTTGCTGAGCATCAGTTGGAACATGGAAAATTATTTAGACGAAACAACGAAAACTTTCAGTGGTACCGGCTGTTATTGAAAGGTGAGTTCTTCGTACAGTACTACCTTTCCGACACTGAATTATCACAAGCAATTCTGATTGTCAAACATATTTCAGCATATCCAGATGAATTTCAAGGTTAACGATATACAGTATAGAATGAAATAACCGCTGACGACCTCTTTTTAATTCGTACGCGTGTTTAGACCCTTATTTACACTACTATTTACGACACCGTACGTACTTCTAGGAACGCTAGTTAGCCACACACTAAAATAATACTTTAGACGCATCAAACTTGTGCAGAATACGAATAATATTGATTCATTCCTTGGTGAGCTTTCTGTGACCATTTATTTGTGTGGTTTTTCGCTTCAATATTTGAAGAGGTCATGATCTGTTTCTAATTTTTCTCCAGTGACGCATACGAGATGTTTACATGACCAACACTCGAAGCTTAACAACACAGGAAGCATTCGAATAGTTTCTATTTAGCATTCTAGATTTTCCCCCAGACTTCATCAGGACTAGATTACTCAAAAGAAGTTTGAAGCCGTGATGGGCCATACATCCATCAAACTGCAAGAGCAAGAGCAAGGAAATGAAATACGCAACGTTTTCTTCCTCGGCAATTATGCAAAAACTCACTTTCCTTCGGAAACATTCAGCAGCGATTAAGAGCTGCCCCGAATCCTTCAAGCTTTGACGTGCTGCGTTTCATTCCACTGCGGCTCTTATTATTATTTTTTTATAGCATCTGGGGTCGTTAGTTCTTCAGACTGTAATTTTTCCTTCCCCTCAGCTTCCCCGAAACATAGAGTAGGATGGATGAGGAAGTTCATTTATTTCCATTCGGAATGCTCATTTTTCCTCGGAGGCGGAAAGGAAAATTCTCTCAGTCTTGCCTTCCGTCGTTTCCCAGTAGATTGATAAAGACTTGCAGTCTCAATAATGCGAAAAGAATAGACGAGTAAAACATCGCCCAAATTCAAACTTCTTAAGGTTCTGGAGACATCTAAATTCTCTCAGTTACACGCCTTTTTTATTAAGGGTCAGAGACATACACTAAGGTAAAAACGAATCGAAGTGACCTCGCTCAAAACAATATTACGTGTCGGTCATTCTTTTCCGATAAAAAAAAAGATTCCTTCTGCAGATGATTACTGACTTATACGAGACAAACTTGATTTCTTAAAATATCTTCTGACTACCTTAATCAATCCTCCAGCATACCGCAACAACTTTATAACTCTAAATTTTTCTAAAGTTTCCTCACACAGATGATGCGAGGTGAAATACACGATAAGTGCAGAAGAGAATTCCAGTAAATAAATTAATTCTTATTTTCCGGACAAGTAAAAAATTTTTCATCATCAAAATCTCTATCATATTTCGGGTGACGAAAATGGTGTCGTGACATTTGAACGGGTCCCAAATCAGCGCATGCACTTAATATTAAAGAGAACAATTAAGAGACTGCAAAATAAATGCGAGCGATTGAAATAGTGAGTTATTATTACAGTACAGTATTGGCGTTTGTTACTATTTTTTTCCTGACTAACTTTCTGTTGAAATTTTCAAAATGACTAACCCAAATTAAGAGACTGCAAAATAAATGCGAGCGATTGAAATAGTGAGTTATTATTACAGTACAGTATTGGCGTTTGTTACTATTTTTTTCCTGACTAACTTTCTGTTGAAATTTTCAAAATGACTAACCCAAAATGCTCTTCGTCTTTCAAGGAAAAACCTTTTTTTTTAGTGCGGAATCTTGAACTTTTTCTGCTTTCTGCACGCGTACTGTTTTGCGACGTGCTCTTTTAGTACGGCCTGAGCAAGTGTCCCGTCAGAAAAGGGTAAAATTGAAGCATAAACGACGCATGCAAAGAACCTGCGAAATCTACGAACAGTGAGCAAGAAATGAATCCCCATCCCCCGGATTTGATTGAAAGCCGCATTTATGCAATCCTCGCTCGAGCACAATCTCTATGCAAACAAAGAAATAAGGATGAGCGAACCGCTCCACGTTTTTTTGCAGTCTCGCAGCCAGAGCAGCCGGTTTCGCCATTCGGAAAATTGACATCGACCAACTCTGACGGCAGATGGAATCCTCACCCACCCCCGAAAACCCTCTTCATCTGAAAGGGACCTGCTGTTGTGTTCAGTGAAAGAATTCCCGGGCACGCGGTCAAAAGCCGTTCTTGCCTTCAGTGGGTCAGACCGGGCGCCCATGCGACTCCAGTCGAGTAATGGATCATCTTACGGCAGAATTCCTCGGGGTTGATTGATCGGAACCGGAGCGAGTATTGCTTTCCAAAATGGCTCACGTGCAGACACTCGGATCCGAACAACAAGAAACCCATGAGCTGGGCATGTCATTGGCGTCCCGAAGACGAATCAGAAGACTCATGAATAAATTTAGCAGGAATGGAGAAAACCCGTGGGGCGGGACCACGACTAACGTGGGTACTTCGTAAAATATGCGATATGTCTTCCGAACCCTATAAATTAGTTGAAGGATGATTCGTTGTGGTTTCTTCAGAATGAAACGTATTTGACACTATGTTAAGTAACTGACATTTGATGGGCCAGCCTAAAAATGGTTTGGCGAAAAATATCGATATGGCGGAAACGTCATCTTTTGAGGCTCTGAAAATAATTCTGGCAACCTTTTTCATCAGTCGAGAGGCTCCGACAGCATATAAATAACCTAAAATACAGTACTTCAATTAACTTAACAACATTTGCTGATTCACCTTTGAAAGCAAAATTTGGCGAGATCTGCGATCATTGGGATTTCTCAAACATAAACAAGCATGTTCCTCACTCTGAAGCCAACGTGAATAATTTCACTGGTTTAGAATTCACTCGCACTTACGCAGTACATCAATTCAGAATTTAAATGCCTAATACTGTATACCTCGTATATCCAATAACCTTCCGTAAAAAGTACAATAACTTGCAAAAAATGCCACTTAAAAATGGATCCCTATACGCATGGAAAGCAATCCGTCACATCTTCGGTTGACTCTCGGACCGGATTAAAAAAATTAATATTTATATCATGTTTACACTTTTGAAGCCGTTTTTGCTACTTGTTTCTGAAGTGAACCTGCCCTTACCCGTTTTTCGAATGAGATGAATTTGCTGGGATTTAAAAATTTGAATCTGGGCACACATAAAACAGTTCAGAGGATCTCAGCATTATATCCAAGTTTTCGAAATGTTGCTGCTTCAAAGTACGTTCCTGATGACGCTCTTCGCCATTGTTTATCGAGTGTAGAACTGACTCTCTTACTATTCCTTATGTATGTCTTTTAGTTGAAATCAAAATAAAGTACGACACAGGTACCTGTCCTCTTTTGGGGGAAACACAAGTGCCAAGAGTACAGGCTAAAGCTCAGCCGAACCGCACTTTTCATTTCATCGTGTGATTTGGAGCGTTGACATTGTCACTATACTGGTCCTACGATTTCCTGTTATACTGTATTTTTAATGGTAGAGGACAAATTCGAGAACCAGGACGAGCAGTACAGCAGCATTACAAATGGTAGAATGTATGTTGTACTTGGTATAATTAACAATCATTTTGAATCAGTTTTGGTTGTGGTATAAAAAAATAGTGGTCAGTATCATGCAGCAAAAATAATGACGAAAACTTGCCGGTGTTGATTGTCCCACGTGATTGTGATTAACACAGGATCATCATCTCAAATAACAATATTTATAAAACGCCGAAATTTACTCGAATTTTCTGAAAAGAATTGAATGAATAAAATAATTGTTGTCCAATTCCCCTCTTATTGTTCTTTTTTGAAGTTCGATTTCGTGGGAATTCCCGATTCGATCTCGGACTTCAGTTAATTAGGCATAGGTAACGCCGTAAATACTGAGAGTAAATTTTTATTTTTCTAGAACTGATCAGTTAGTCCTCAACACTCAGAGTTGAAGTCTTCAATTAGTTCACCAATTTAGACTTTAATGTCGTTAAGGGTCGAAGCTTATCATTTTCAAAAGTTTTTATTGAGTTGACGTATTTCATTAGTTGCATGTGCATTGATTCGTTGAAAGCCGGGTGATTTGCGTAATTTTCGCATGAAATTCACATTTTAAAAATTTTATTCTGGTAATAAACCTCTTGGCAAAGTCCCGAAGCGATGGGCTGTTATTTTTTTAAATCCTTTCCCGCGAGTTTCAATCAAATCCGTGACACATCTTGAAGAAGAAGAGAGACTGAAATAGAAACTGCAAACTAAAGAGCGCGTGATAATTATTAAAAATTTTTTATTGCAATGATCCGAAATCATTGTCCGCGTTTGCCATTTTATACAAAAAGTAGCTTGCTTTTAAAGCAGTTAATCTGCCCTTTAAACCACCTGAGCAAACTGATGGTACTCACAGGGCGCAACACAGTTTTGGGGACTGTGCCAATATTGTCATTCAAGATGAATGAAATAAAATAAAATCAGCCAGATTTCGGGAAAACCAAGAACAGTTCCGATACCTGATAATCTGTTGAAGTTTATCATCTTGACTACCTCTCGATCCATAAAATCGCCAAAAACGTGATTTTTTTTAAACACCGGCCGTTCTTGGGATTTTGACTTGCTCAAGCAAAACGTGGCGTAAAAGGGAAGAATTGAATGTGCTGTATTCGGGATGAATAAAAAAAAGAGAACTTCAAGATTTCCTTCGTCTTTCCAGATAAAACCGTGATTTTCAAGTCACCGCTTGTTCTTGGTCTCTCGAGCTTTTCAGGCAATAAAAAGGTGGTGTGAAATCGCGGAGTTGAATTTATTTAGGGTTAACACAAAAGAAAGCTTCAAGGTTCCTTTTCAACATAAATTGATACCAGCCAGTCCCAGTCAGAATCTTCAGTTCGAATTTATTTTCCCCAAAAAATAAAACCAACGGATATATTCCGTCGCATCAGCGCCGCAATAAGTGACGGTATGCCAGAAACTTTTGTGAACGACCTCTGCGTCCCGGTGTCTCGGATGCACGCTCAGCTCGATATGTATCAAGGCAGGGCATTACAATATTGATGAACAGGTGGACGGAGATCCATCAGCATTTCCTCGTAAATTAATCCGTATCCATTGCGGCATTTATGACTCTCATTTAAAAATAAAAAGATCTTGACTAGTCAATCAGGAGTTGTGAGTCTCAACTTCAGAAGTTAATCAAGTGGTTAAATCTGAAATTACAGCGTAAGGGTCGAAGCTTATCATTTTCAAAAGTTTTTATTGAGTTGACGTATTTCATCAGTTGCATGTGCATTGATTCGTTGAAAGCCGGGTGATTTGCGTAATTTTCGCATGAAATTCACATTTTAAAAATTTTATTCTGGTAATAAATCTCTTGGCAAAGTCCCGAAGCGATGGGCTGTTATTTTTTAAATTCCTTTCCCGCGAGTTTCACTTAATTCCGTGACACATCTTGGAGAAGAAGAGAGACAGAAATAGAAACTGTAAACTAAAGAGCGCGTGATAATTATTAAAATTTTTTGATTGCAATGATCCGAAATCATTGTCCGCGTTTGCCATTTTATACAAAAAGTAGCTTGCTTTTAAAGCAGTTAATCTGCCCTTTAACCCAGCTGAGCAAACTGATGGTACTCACAGGGCGCAACATAGTTTTGGGGACTGTGCCAATCTGTGTCTTTCAAGATGAATGATGTAAAATAAAAACTGCCAGATTTCGGGAAAACCAAGAAAAGGCCCGATACATGATGACCTGTTGAAGGTTACCATCCTGACTACCTCTCGATCCATGAAATATATCGCCAAAAACGTGATTTAAAAAAAAAAACACTGTCCATTTTTGGCATTTTGACCTGTTCCAGCAAAAGGTGGCTTATTGAAATTGAAGAGTTGCATGTACTGTATTCGGGATGAATAAAAAAGAGAACTTCAAGATTTCATTTGTCTTTCCAGAGAAAGACGAAAACCGTGATTTTCAAGTCACCGCTTGTTCTTGGTCTTTCGATCTTTTCAGGCAATAAAAAGGTGGTGTGAAATCGCTGAGTTGAATTGATGTAGGGTTAACACCGAAGAAAGCTTCAAGGTTCCTTTTCAACATAAATTGATACCAGCCAGTCCCAGTCAGAATCTTCAGTTCGAATTTATTTTCCCCAAAAAATAAAACCAACGGATATATTCCGTCGCATCAGCGCCGCAATAAGTGACGGTATGCCAGAAACTTTTGTGAACGACCTCTGCGTCCCGGTGTCTCGGATGCACGCTCAGCTCGATATGTATCAAGGCAGGGCATTACAATATTGATGAACAGGTGGACGGAGATCCATCAGCATTTCCTCGTGCGGGATTTGCAATTGTAATAGCCGCCGTGCGTGGTCACGCACATTTCTCATTCGGCGGCTGCGCCGTCTTCATCGTCATCCACGGGCGCGCGCCTGCCCATGGCTCGGCCGACATCCGCCGCCGATGCTCTCGGCGGCGGCACACGATCCCGTGAGGCTACCGCGAGGGAACCCGTGATGACCGAAGCAGTAGCACCCCGGTACAGGGTGTGTTTTTCTCGGGTTCCTTTCGGCCACGATCCCGCGAGCGTGTCCGCAAATTATCTGCTTCGGATCTGGGTCCGGCGGCGGCGGAGGGACCTTCGAGAACCTCTTCCGATGCGTGCGCCTTCACGCCTAATTGCATCTTTTCACCACAGTATTATTTTTTTTTCGGGCTCGTGGTGTACCCGAGAACAGGTACTGAAACTGACTGCTCGCGAGTCTTTCGTGTTTTCTCAAAGGATGAGAAATGAGGATATCGGGGATTGATTGCTGGGGTTCCGCGGTAACATGGGATGCCCTGGCTTCAGGCGCGAGTCAAGGTGAACCAACTGCAACGGAGGCGGAAAACCCTTGTCGTAAACAGAGGTTCTCACCCTGTTCCCCTCGGAAAGCCAGAGAAACCTGAGCCTTGGTAAATTAAATTGAATAGCGAGAAGTGAAGTCATCGGACAATAAAGGAAAGTTCTAACTTTTTGAAGAAAAATTCGTCTATAGGTCGTACCGTGGGCGGCCAAAGTGGCTTTGACATATAATCTTTGAATCGGGTTCAAGAAGGGCTCTTTCACAGAAATTGAATTGAATGTAAGGAAGGGCTTGCTGATGCAAAAAGGTTAAAGATGTCAGATCATAAAAGAGGCCTATATACGAGCTCAAGAACCCGTCGGCAGAAAATAAAGTAAGCGCTGAGAAGCAAAGTCTGAATCTCTCAACACGTGATTTGAGCAAAGATCGTCAGTAAAAACAACAGGAACAACAACAAAAAATGTGATAGAGGCCTGAACGTGCCAGCAAAAAAAACACGTTCATATATTGCCTTTCTATACAATAAAACACTGTTCATCCACTTAGACCCAAGAACGTAATCCTGAACCCTGAAAATTGGGTAACTTCGAGGCAGCAAATAGTATGCGTGTATAATGAATCACCCCAGATATTTTCACATCTTCCAGTCACTCCTACAAAATTGCCGAAATTTTACTTTTAATTCCAATTGCTGGTGTAGCTTGTCGAGATTTCTCAATTAATCAATTTCAATTTGCGGCAGATTTGATGTCTCTCTGTGTTAAAAACACGAACATATGCTGGTAAGAAAACGGCTCTTAGTAATTTTAGAAAATACACGTGAGGTAAAATTATACATATGAGATACTAATCGCAGAAGAAGCTGACTAAATCAGGCAACCAGGACGATTGCTTTTTTAATCGTCTTTCTGTGCATCAGAAATCCAAATACTGTACTGTATCGTTCATGCAGAAAATTGTGGGTGGGCCATTGAGTTCCTTTGTACTACCCGTTTTAAATTCCGGAAATTCGAATATTTCAGAGGCACATGGTGACTTTTGGGATGTTGCTTTATCAGAAGCTTTTTCCTTCTATTCAGTACAAATTTTCATTCAAAAATACATTTTTATTGATATTCTGCGATTAGTCAAGAAGATACACATTATGAGGACTCCTTTGCCCTATGTAAAATTTCGTTGTATAGAGTCTTACTATAGAGAACCTCTATAATACAGGTAGAGAGCCTTATGGGGCCGAAAAGTTCGTAATACAGTACATAGAAATTCGTTGTAGACACGATTGATGTACAAGAGTCCACCTGCAGTACCCTGACCTCGCAAGGATATCCTGATAAATTTCCCCCTGAAACTACGATAGGTCAAAGCTGTTTCAGTTATTTCTTCTGTTTTTTTCCCTCAAATTTGCATCATCAAGTGCGCCCTTTCTTTCACTGTGGAAAAAGGAATGGAAAGGCTTTTCTGATTTATCTAAACTCACAGTTAAATTTTGCACTGCCCACGTATCGATCATATAAATTCCGCGGAAACCAAGTTTGTCACATCCGACAGCGTTATAGTACAGTACAGTACTGTATTTACTCGAGTACCCGGTATTGCGCCCTTGCGTGAGGCTCATCCAAGATTTTTTAACGCAAAAATTTGCCCAAAACCTAGACCCGTGTGAAATCCACTCCTAAGTTTTTGTTAGTTGAAAATCAAAGTTTTATGCCAAGTAATAATTTGTATGAAATAATCCAAGAGCATGAAGAATCACTTCACAATTGGTGCCAAAACAAATGTTGCAATTTTTCCACCTAAGACTAATTTATTGGGCATCCAAATGTTTCATGATTATTTCTTTCATTGGAAAATACCCACATACCTACACGTGCGCCCCATTCTGTGCCTTGATTTTTCAGAAAGAGGTGCTTGTGGTACACAAGTTAATACAGTGCAGTTAAACCTTGATAACTCAAACCTCCCAAAGTCAAATACCTCCCTAAGTTGAGACTTTTTTCAATTCCCTGTATTAATTCACTTATAAGCAATGTACTGTAGTAAAAAAGGCTTTCTCTAACTCAAAGGCTTTTCCTCTCAAACCGCCATCAGTCAACTTTTCGAAGGCTGTTTGTCTATTAATTTCTTGACAAAGGGAAGAGAAAAGCAATGAAAGCAAGGTTTGATGTGTTACGAAAGGAAGTGAAAGAATAAATTGGGCAAATGAACCCCTGCCAAGTTCGGCATCCTTTTAGTGCCCAGAATATCACCACTTACGATTTGCTGCAATTCTTCTATATTTTCAAGGAAAAAAATGTTTTTTTCCATAACTCAAACATCTATAACTTGAACCCTGCTCTAATCAAAGCCTCCCTAAGTCAATTTTTTTTATGGTTCCTTGAAATTCAACTTAGAGAGGTTCCACTGTATATTCTTGATGGAAATGAAACGCATCTGGAAGAACAATATGCCCATGTGATGCTAGAGCACCACCTGGATTACGGCGTAATTCCGGGCACTTCTCCCAAAGAAACGACGACGACAAAGGTGAGCCTCGAGGCCGGAGAAAAACATCCCAACAGCGACCGCGACACAGCCAGGAGCGAAACAGGCAAGAGAAGCACGACGTTCGAGCAAACCCGGACGATGTACAGTATCCCCGTTTCAAACAGCAGACAAGTGCCACAGGGAATGTCCACAGCTCTGAGCGAAATTTCCGGAGGGCTGGCTGACGTGATCATCCAAGCCATCAGCTGATCGTGCAACACCTTCGGCTTTGTTTGCAGTCTGCCCGCGTTGCCTCCTTTTTGCTGCTGCCTGCCCCGTGTAACCCGCAAGCAAGGCACGGTCTACCCCGGGCATCATGCCTAGAGCCTTCGACAGCTGATCCGCACCGCAGGATCACATGATCAGACGTAAGTCCTAGGCCTTAAACCCCTTGAACCTACCCTCCAGGCTTCCTGCACTCCGGGCACTTAGCCTCGACCTACGGTTTTCCTCGAGCGATCAGCTGCCGGTAACGACCGGCAATCTGCATTCATCCGCAGGCAAACGCAATAGTCGCGGAAACAACGAAATCCCGGCGACGAACTGGGTAGAACGAATTCCGGAAATAATAGAGCCAACACGTCGACGGGCAACTTTCAGCCGCGGAAACACACACACACGCACACAAGAAGCACGAGCGTTTTTCAGCCATAAAACTACAATGCCACTCGGTTCCCAGAGAGAAAGTGGCTTCGGAAATTGCTGTATGAGGTTTTTTTGTCAATGAGTCAGAAAGCTATAGCCGTGGGCAAAATACGGTTCTTTTTTCTTTAGGCTTTGGATATCGTTGGAACGAGCATATAGGGGAAATTCGCCACGTTGAACTATTATACCGACTTGTTCCTGGGTTCTTCCGGCTTTTTTCTGGCTTATTCAGGATGGAATGTTGATTACAGTATTACCTTTCCATTGACCCAAATTAGAAACTACAGTACGCTTGAAGTTCAAGCTAGACAATCGGTTCATATTGTCACTGGATTCAGACAACCGAATATGATGAACGTAAATTGTCTGTTTCGAGTGTTAGCTGATGTAGATCAAAGCAAGTCCTCTGTTGAAAATGCGTTAATTGCATTTTCGTTCCATTTCTAAATTGTCCACTTCACAAAATCACCAATCATACAATTCATTGCACTGCACATATTGAAGTATTTATAGACGTGATTCATTTTTGATGAGAAATAAATTACGGTGCACTGAACTGCTAGAAAGGAGTACTTTTCATTTTCCAACTAGAACCGAAGGGAACTTATTGAGCTGCTCTCGAAAAGCACTCGTGTTACGTATTATTGCCAGATTGATATTTATCACCACTTTTTTTCGTTCGTGTTAATTGCACTGATCGACTTCATCATGCATGAATGGCATGATTTCAGTCTGTAAGAAACAAACCTACGACGTCCTCGACCTTCTTGCATTGATGCATTTTTTTCAAAGCGCTTCCTCATTTTCAAGATGCGGATCTAAAATACTGAAGTACCTGTTTTGATCGACGTTCATGGCTTTATCGATGCTTGCTGCAGCATGCTTTCGAGGCAATTGAAAATTGACATACTGTATAAGCATACTTTTTTCCTACCGAAAATGGGTTTGATTAAACGATCTGAATGAACATTTACTCATATTTTATTCATGATTAAATTCACAGGATTTTTCTTGGCATACATGCGACCGCTGAAAGGATTCGGATGATTCAGTCCTAAAACTCCCTATATATCCGACAATATATCCCATATCTGAAATTCCCTAAATTTATATAGTAATTAGCAGCAGTACGAGATTTCAAGAAATATTCTTCTTGTGGAAAATTCGACGCACCGTAAATCCAAGGAAATATTTTGTGGATTCCGGCAATGAAGTACCCTCCAAGTGTAATTTCCAAAAGCATGTGGAATGCGAATCTTTGTAAGCTGAAGTTTCTATAAACAATCAAGCATATCTGATCACTAGCAAATTGTTTCTGAAGAATAACGTGCGATAGTTTATATTTTTCTCCAGATCGTGTACCGGTATTCTTTTTCTTTCCCCCTGGAAGAAAAGCGGTCTTTTTTTATTACCCACATTACTTGTGTGCTGCAATTTTAATTGAGTTAACGGATCACCCGTATGAATGCCTCAATCTAATTGCGTTGTTTATTAAAGAAGGTGACGGTTTTCAGCTACAATACATCAACCAAACTGAAAGCATCTTAAAAATTCACTCACAATTTTCGAGTCATGGTCGCGGATAAAAACTGGTACTATTATAGATCCATATCAAAATAAATATATATATTAATATAGGGGAACCTCGATAACTCGAACCTCCCTAAGTTGAATACCTCACTAAGTCGAATTTTTTTTAAGGTCCTGTCTGAATCCCTTTAGAATTGATATGCTTAAAACCTCCCTAATTCGAAGGCTTTTCCCCTCAAACCTCCATAAGTCGAATTTTCTGTGGCCTGTTGGCTTTTATTTTCTTTACACAAGCAAGAAAAAACAGCAATAAAACATTAATTTTATTTGTTTTAAAAGGAGGTGAGAGACTTAATTGGGCAAATAAACTCTGCATCAAAGTTCATGATGCTTTTAACTCATTTACAAAGTAATTTAAGCCTTCAAATATTACAATTTACAATTTTGAGCAATTTTTCCATTTTTCCCAGGACAAGAGGGCTTTTCATTGTAGCTAATTCAAAACCTCCCTAAGTCGAATTAAAATAAGTCGAATTTTTTTGCTGGTCCCTTGAAGTTCGACTTAGAGAGGTTTGACTATATATATTAATATACTGTATATATTAAATATGTATATATATACAGTATATTAATATATATAGTCAAACCTCTCTATAAGTCGAACTTCAAGGGACCAGCAAAAAAATTCTACTTATTTTAAAATTATATTAAAATTATATAGTATTAGCTATTATTGATCTATATCAAATAAAGGAAGCGCTTTGCAAAAATCTGGGAAATTGAATTAGTACTTGGTAAGATGACCAAATCAAGTCAGCTCGGTGAAAGTGCAATGAAGTCGTGTCATCCAAACAGGGCGCACGATGCTCAAAACGGCGCCATGCTTAATTTAATAGGATATCCAAACAAAGAATGATGCTATTATGTTTGCAGGAATTTTTCGACATTTACGAGCGTTGATCAGTTTTTGACTGTACAGTGCAGTTGAAGTCGAAAATGAAAATTTTAAGGAATCATCTAATGGGGCGAAAAAATTAGGTATATCTTGAATAACTTCTGTACATTTTAATTACTATAGGTTTTGAAAGGAACCTTTCGGCACTTCTTTTCGCTTGTAAAATACCTTGTACAATAATCGGAAAATCAAGGGTACGTACATAAGGAAGGGCGATAGCTGAAACACTTCTCTGGTGTTTTTACTGTTTAATTTTTCTCATGTCAGCGAATAACCAACGAACACCGAAACAATAAATTTGATTGATTTTTCACCTAGCTTCGGAAATGAATTCTTGTGAATCTTCATAAGTTAAACCGAGCTTCGGTTTTAATAGGAAATAACGAAGAATTTGTTCGCCGCCAAACTTCAAAACCCCGGGCCAAAATCTAGCCGATTGAAATTGGATAAATCCTTTTCCGAAGCATCATCTGCATGGAAAATTCACTCACGATTTTGAAATTTTTTTTGTACAGCAGTTTGGTAGTTAAACTAATTTCACAGAAACAAAAATTCCTCGAAATTTTCAAACCTGGTAATCTCATATATCAGCGAAAATAAGTTGAATCCTTTCGTAGAATTTTAGAACACCGATGAATAGCGGATTAAATTTTAAATCGGAAAAGAATTTCACAAGGTCTCTTATTTTACAGAATCAGCAAGCCTAAGGATTGAAATTAAGTGCTGTAATGTGATCGTGGATATGGATAATATTAACCAAGTTACATTACTTCTCATGTGACATATAAAGTCAAATATGCTGCAGCATGGAAACTTTCAGCAAATTCCCGAAAACGCGTGCAAATTGAGCAGAAGAATGCTTTTCTGTTTGTTTGATGCGTATATCATGCATCGAATAACAAGAACGAATCATCTTGGAGGAGTATTCCTTCTTTGGAAATCGCGAACAGCATTTCTTTCAGATCTGCAGATAAATCCTCAGAGAGTCTTTTGTTCGGAATAACGGTCACGACTAACGTTTGAACCATCAAATTCCCTCTGAACATCCACCAGGGGCCACACCGGGCTCGAAATCACCGGCTTTCGCCCAACAATTATTCGATCCAAATATTGAACAAGTATATAGAGTCCTTCTTTCAACTCGACGTCGCGGCCCCTCGTGGAATTCCTATTGGGTAGGGTAACCCCAACAAGCAGGAGAGTTGTCTGCTGGGACTCGTTTTGTGCTGGTCTCACGTGCGGATCCCATTGAGATAAAACACGCTTTTCTGAAGGGAACCCGGGTTGCGGGTTTGGGCAATGAACTATATAGAGCGGCTCTTACAGGGAATATCTCCCATTGAACGCGTTTAATGCTCAAGCACGAACTTGCATACAGCGGGTCACATGATCGACCTGAATATATCTACCGATTCTGCTGATTTTCGACGAGGGACCACGGAGCTCAATAAATCTCCTGCTCATGACTTCATTCTCCTATTCAGAATCCATGCGAACACGACGCAATGAATGACAGGCTGTGAAGATATCACTGAATCGTAAAACTAAGTGCTCTTCAGTACTAACTACTCGGTAGAAAAAAATGCAGTATTCATAAATCAATCCATAAACACAGCTATTTCAGAATTCAGTGCTGAAGAGAGCATGCTGGCTGAATGTTGCATCAAAATGAGAAGCTTCAGGGCATCAATAAAAAGTAAAAACCACAAAACCCCTGCTGAGTGTAGACGGGTTTGAATTACACCCATTAAGGAAAATTCGAAAAATGCTGGCTTTTCGGAATTGTCTCAGGTGTGGACTAATATTAATTTTCAAAATATTCATAAATTGATTTGATTGATGAATAATTGGCTTATAAGATTAGCGGAAGCAATTTACTGTATAAGGATGGAATCCCCTCTGTGTTAAAAAAAAAACGTAAAAAATAATGACCAACCAGCAAATACAGCACAGCAATCTCAAGGGGCCTGAAAATTCAAACCCTTCAAAAATTTAAATTGCTGTCTGCCATTTCAGAAAACTACATTGTTACCGAGGTACATTGTTACTTCACCAATAAAATGAAGTTTGATGTGATGGTATTTTATGTGAGATTTTATAAACATTTTTAGGGATGCGTCAAGACCAAGAATTTTTCTAGGCGTGGAACCATTTTTGGACAATCTATGCACAGTATTAGTGGCTACACTGACATATGTGAGCTGGATTGCCGACAATTTTTGGGTTCTCCAGCCAAGACAACATTTTTGATACCGACATTGTCTCTTCAAAACAATCTAACAAATCCCCTGATCGCATTTTTTGTGGTCGTTGATGTGGGGGTAGGTCCAAAAATTGTTCTCCTGGCAATGGAGTTGCTCAAAACGCACGATACATACGTCCAATTGAATCAAAATGTGCGAAATATTTCAATCGCTGAATGAGGATAAAGAAAATGAGAGAATGATTACGGAATGATCAAGACGTTCTTCCTGCAAATATCATAACATTGATAACAGCTTACAATTTAATGTGGCACCAGGAAAAAGCACTAAAAACCGCGCCAACAGTTCCAGTAGATTTTTCGAGATTGATTTAAAATTGTAGATGAACTGGACGAGTTGGCTTGAAACTGATTTTCCTCTTTGCACACGGCCGTGTGCGAATGAGCTTCTGCTGAATAAAGCATGTGAAAATTGAGCGCCATATTGTCTTGGATAGAGAGAGGAACCCCAAATCCGAGGAAAGGGGCGACCTCTGCAAATCGAAATGGAAAGGCAAAGTTAGTAGAAGTGTTGATATTTCATTTTCACTGCTAGATCTGTACTGAACTCGACTTGACACAGCTGCGGATCAGCTCAAGGCATTATATTTATTAAAGTTCCAAAATGCCCTTTCTCATTCTGTCCCGGCATTTCTGTTTAGCATTTGTAATTATAGGTTTGGCTATATGTGCTGGGCTTGGGATTATGAGGTCATACATGTCTCGAAGTGTGTTAAGGTTGAAATATAACATGCATGTGGAAGTTGCATACGAGAATTAAAAGTGAAGCAGTTCAATTATTTAAGAATTTTACCATACAGCATAAACAATTACAGTACTGTATATGCAGTACTGTACTGTTATAAGAAGAACGTGTGCAATGTGAAGAAGTACTGTACTGGCAGATGACTCAAGCCTTTTTTTTGCCAATCTGGATACGAAGTTGTATATAAATGGATGTTTTCATTCAGCTGGAGAACTTTTGGGAAATCATCCGAGCGAAATGGTGTAAAGTTTGATGCAAGCGAGCTGTAGGAGTAGCTCCAGCAAATAAACTGTTTATTAAAATATTTTAGGAATTATTCATTTATTTTGTGTAACTACAGCATTGATTGAGGTTTTGATCAGCAAAGGCCCTGCTATCGAACATTCTAGCTCACAAACATTATGTTTTTACTTTTATAAACTGTCCAAAAAAAAAGTAAACCAGCAATCAAACATTGGGCAATTTGGTTTCTAAAAATTACGCTACTTAGAACATTAAAACTGTTCCTGAAAAAATCAGGCGATATGACCATTTTCCTGAAATTGGTTGTGCTCATCAGCCAGCAACCCCCCCCCCCCCAGCAGTTAACTTACTACTGCAGGTCAGTACAGTATATGCGTTGGCAGTTGGCTGGTACAGTACTGTATATGCAAAAAGCTGCCCTGCATTTCCGAAAATCCTTTTTTGAGTTGGCGTACTACTCATGGGCAACTATAAGCAGCAGTTATTAATACACAAGCAGTTTTTAGTGACGCCTGTCGTTTATTTTTTGTAGTCTTCCAACGCATTATAGATGAGCTACAGGAGTGATGTCCAAGCCTGCACAGAATAAATTAGACCTACTGTACAGTGCGTGCTGTGCATGTAAATTATCCGCGTTTTTTCCCGGATAAGAGCGTTTCATGCAATTTGGAAGGTATGGTACTTGGTTAGTGTAAGGGGCATCTTCTTCAGAGTTTGAAGCTTTCCCACTTTAGAAAGGTACTGTATGTCCTCAGTTTCCTAGTAAAGCGACGAGATACGCTCATTTAACCCAAGGGAGGGAAGCGCACTTAGATACAGAACGATCGAGCAAGCAGCGACACCTATATAATAAATTGAACATTTGATGTTCATTGTTCGGGCATCTGTCGTGTCAGACCGTGCGCTTTGAGCTAATTGTGGGAAGTCAGACCACTGTCGCGGCTACCGTCTGATCTCCGGGGAGCCTTGGTTCTAGGAACTGTCGCGTGTCTGCGGAGATAAGTGTCTTCGTTCCATCGATTCCCTGACGTGATTTGTGTCGTTCAGTGTGAATATGTTTACTCTTCCATAGGTTGACATAGTGTGCAATGTTTTTGACAAGAAGGAATACGTGCGAATTTTGATTGAATGATTCACGTTACTGTTGTGCAATTATGACCGTTTAAATTTTGTGGCACCTGGCTGACATTACGTGTTGTGGTGCAGACAGGGCCGCAATGATCCAAGAATCATATTTTGGACAATGCTCATCAGTCGCTGCTTGAGTAAGACAGTACGACACAGAAGGATTGCTTTCATATCGTGGTTCCTGTTGATCATGACAATAGCTGGGGTGTGTGGCATGGCTGTTAGCAATACTGAAGCCAGCATCCAGGCAATGGCTGTTGATTCGTTGGGCACTGACAGTACCCTTGACAGTTCTTCCTTGGCTGCGGATCAGCTCAAGGCTTTATCTGGTAAGTTTTTTTCAGTGAACTTTTCGGTGGGTCACCTCTCGTGTACAAGTGCCCTGAGTTGGAATATCATTATCTGTGGGATTTTTAAAAATCCGTTTTCCTTTGTTTTGCCATGTACCAATGTTCGTGCCTACGTTTGCATCAGATTTAATTTGTGGTCTTGTTGTTCGATAGAGTTGAGGAGTATCCCATCGTCCATGTGTTCAATTATTTTGAACCCCCCCCCCCCCCTGAAGCAATTGAAATAACATGCACCGAACGAAATTCTTCCTACTTGATTTAATTCTTTGGCGCAATTTTTTCGATATTTTAAAAATTTAATTCGAAATTTTTGACTTTTCATGTGCAATGATGAGTCCGAAGAAAAACTTTCAATAAATTTTTGAATGTGTGCAGTTCTTCTGTGTAATTCCTGCGTAGGATCACTCTTCCTTAATTCGTGGACAGTTATGTAATGTTCCTTCGTAGGCAGTTATGTAATGTTCCTCGTAGACAGTTATGTAATGTTCTTCCACGTTTCAGAGAAAGCTGCAGAACGAGTGAAATTGCTCAAAACGGTTGGAAGTGCAGGCGAGCAAAGCATTCGCGATGGCCTCAACAGGCTTGGGATGGGTGTTGACGCAAGTCTGAGGACCCTCCAGGAGCCAGGAAATCCACAGGGAACCAAACGCAAGGTCAAGGTGCCATGTCATCAGAAGTCAAACGAAGCTCTTCGATCTGCCCTTGGTCAAGCCTTCAACTCCCGTTATATGGCATTTGTGAAGCCCAGCACTCCCGAATCACCAGAAATCTATGACAAGCTTCCATTTGATATAGACTCTTACATTGGGGACCAGCCTGCAGCCAGAGACCCCAATAGTCTCCCGTTTTCTGTTGACTCTGGCTACCGGCAAGTACTTGATGGTCAAGTTATGATTCATAGCAAACCAAAGATTCCCTCCAACATACACTTCGGACGTTCACGCAGAGACATGCCTACAGCAGCCTCATCTGCATCAAACTCCTCCAAAAGCCCCGAGGAACTGTTGCGTGAAAAAGCTCATCAGCGCTTGAAGGATCTCAAGCATACACAGGGAAACGGAGATCTCTGGACATGTAAATACGAGCTTGGGTGGACAGACCTTGGACAAGACCACTACCCACGCTACCTTCGTGAAGCCAGCTGCATACACAAAAAATGTTGGTTTGGTCAGTTTGAGTGTCGCCCAAAAGCATTCACTGTCAAGGTGCTGAAGCGATGGTCAGATTCATGCGAAATCACCAATGAGCAGTATTTGCAGTATGTGGCTTCACAGCGTGATGGTTCCTATGATCTTACAATCGGTGAACACAACCATGGCTCAGCATCTCCGGTCAATGTAGATTATCTCGTGCCACCTGAGCTGCAGGAAAAGTGGGTCTGGGAAGAGATTGGCGTGAATTTCTGTTGCGAGTGTGCTAATACCAACTCATGAAACCAGTCTGGATGTGCCGTGTAGGGTTCATCACGATGGTGGTTCATGCTAAGCTGTGCATTGAATATCCTGCACATGAAATTTGAAGTTTGACTGTTCTCCAATTTTTCCCCTGAGGTTGAAGTGCATGGTACAGCAATCTACTTTCAATGCGTCTGCGTTTAGAAAGTTTCCCTCTTCAAAGTGTGTTTTGGAATGTCAGATTTTTGATGAAGCTTAGCAAGATCACCGGTAATGACGCAAGCATTGCTAGTCTCCAATGTTCCCCAAGATCTGACCCACTCTTCGGATGAATTGTTTGCCTGCGAGAGGCTTCCCTGTGATATGCCACACTTGCTTCCAGGTGACGCCTTTGTATGATGAGCTGTTAATTGAACTAGTAAAATGAGTCGGATGAAATGGATGCTGTAATTCGAATGTTATTGATTTGGCACCATTCCTCACGGATTTGTGATCTTGTTTACACAGATGCAATGTTAGACTGAGATCTTTTTTTACGTCATGGATAGATCAAATGCGCAGTATTTTTTTGTGGAGAATTATGTGGACTATGTGCATGGTTGACAGAAGAAAAATAAGAGGATAGGAAGGGACCGCCGTTGTGTGGATTTTGGTAATAAGAGAATGTTATGGTGGTCAGTTCAGTTTCCTTATTCCTGTGAAATTTTTCTTCTTGTTATGGTTATTATGGCCTCTTTCAATCCAATTAAAAGGTCGCACGTTTTGAAGTCATGGTTATCAATTCTGCAAAAAATATTTGCATGCGTAAATACGCCCTATGAAGAAAAGATGAACGTCTCCAATCCGATCGGAGAAATTCAGTCAGTTTTGATGGAATGTTCATATTTTATTGAAAATTGAAAGAAGTGGAGTGAATCTGTCAAATTATTTTCAGTTGTTCAAATACTGTAAAGCAGTCCGAATGACACACTTCATTTCCGTCACTTTTTCCATTAAATTACTGTATTTAATTTTGCATATATCTGTAGTAACCATAATTTCTTGCGTCTCTTCAGTGTAGAGCTGTTCGACCCTACATTGTGTGTAATACGATGCTTTCTGTTTTAGTGGACTATACTTCAACCTCAAATTATATTTCAGATAATTATGGATTTTGCCTTGTGTGGTCTGAAGTGGTGGTGATCAGAACATTTTTGAATGTCTTCATCAGCCTAGGATTGAGTGACTATGCGAACCTGAGGACTCTCCAGCCGTCACTGTTGCTGGTATGTATGCTTAGTGCCAGTACGAAGTCGGCAACCTTCATTCCGCTTCGTATAATGAATTTTTCTCATGTTGTTCGTATATGTTTGAAAATTATATCGATGTCTGCATGTATTCTGTGAAGTTTATGCTGGTGTACTCTCTGCAACGAAAATTCAGGGAACCAGAAAAAAATTGTTTTATCGAACACGTTTGAAATAAGTGAAGAGCCCTACGGTTAAAAAAACTGGATCTGTTACGCAGAGAACATCTTTGTAGAGAGAGTTTAACCGTATAAGTATGATAGTGCAATATTTGTAATGGTATTGGTTGCTTTATTAAAATGAAATTCGATTAGATTTTGTATTTCCGAATGAATCTTCTTAAGGAGACTCTAGAATCATGAAGCTAATTGAATTGGGTGATTTCCTAATGTTTTCCAGGAGTTTGACCTGCTATTGTCCTGCAGAATCTGGACCGCTTGGAAAGCAAAGCTGGGAAGTAGGATCCACGACCGTACTTTGCTGCTGGAATGGCTGTAGAATCCCGTACCTGGCTGGTCGCTCTGTATTCGTGTTTTGCTTACTGTGGCAGCTGATAAAGCATATCAACCCAGGTGCCAGTAGAAGATGATGTCTTCTTGCGTTAGCTGTGATAAAGAAAAATATGTTTTTGATGTGTTACTTCGTTGGTGTTAGGAGAGCGGATGTGATTTTCTGTTTTTGTCAGGTTCCCTCATCTGGATGATCAGGTTTTTATTCTCTTGTTTTGTTCCTGTGATTGAGAGTGCTGTGCCGTTTTTCCATGTTGCTTCCCCTGTATTTACAAAATCGTGCCAGTGCAGTTCATCTGCATCGTATTACGATGAAACGTTTCGTTACGAATTAGTAAGGTTGTTTTGTTGAGATGCATTCCCCCTTATCTATGTCCTCCTTGTTCCTCTTTTTGCTGTTCCCTTTTCCATCTCACATCGACGTCAATGGTCCATAAAGTGGAGATGCTTGGGAGTTTTTTTCCTTAGATTTTTTTAAAAGTTGTGTGTTGATTTAAATGTGTCGATTTTTTTTCCTCGTAGGAAAGTCAATGTCTGAATTTAATCCCTTCCCGAAAGTGAGAATTATCCTTGCATGAGAACGAGTGCGTTGATACGTAATGCAGAGCATGCAAGCTGTTAACATGGATGATATGCAATCCACCGGGAACGAATCGGGGATCGATCTCTCCTACGACATGGTTGTGGAGATAGACACTACCCAACTGGGGGATCGATGTCCAGATTTTGCCGTCCTTTCAGCGGATGGCAAATCATTGAATCTTTACGAGATTCAATCCAAACCAGCATCAACAGCCAAGTAAGTCAATTCCATCTCCTGTAATATTGAAGCGGTTTTCCGGAGCAAGTGTCGAATCTCTTACAAATTTTCAGTTTGTGCAATGTTCTGGTGTGATGAGCGCTGATGTGCCCATAACGACGAATCACACTTCTGCGAATCTACGGAATAGTTATAGGTACCATAATTTATATTCGTGGGGAAGAACAGGCGTATGTGAGGAGTGAAAACTGGAAGTGATGCGATCTTCTGAAATTATGCCATCTACTGAAGTGAAAAATTCTTACGTCCGCTTTCTTCATCTACTACGTAACAAGTATCGGTTATTGTCAAGTATTATGATGTAAAAAGAAGATCGAAATATTTTAGTACAGTACTTCTGTTCTAATTCGCGTTCAACGAATGGCTCCTTAAACTGAATACCAGCTGTTGGTCTGGTGTAGTTCAATTGTACACACTTCTAGGGATTTATCAATGGTACGACGGTTGGGTATGATTTTATTCTGCCGGAAATGACGAGGGATCAAACTGATTAAATTGACGATTTATTTTACTTTTTTTCTGAATTGAGCGCTCAAAATCTTTTTGGGGTTAAACCTAATTTTTGAGACACTTGATGTACTCGTACATTTGAAATAGATTCACATTTCTTGGAGTTTTGCATCGTACGTGCGGGGTTATTTTCGTGCAAACCTTGAATTGTAAATGCCGTGAATGTACTACATTTCTTCGTTTGACGCTGATTTTGTGTTACATGCATGATGCATCCGAGTTTTGTCGATTTCTCCAGACTGAAGTTTTGTAAGAATTCTTGAAAGATTGGCAGACGGAAGATGAGAATTCCAGGGGAAGGAAAAACCTATGTGCATCCCATGAATGCTGATGAACATTTTTCTCATTCTTGATATTCCACAGCTCCAAAACTCGCAAAATCTGAAAACTACTTCGAGTTGCAGCGTTTAATTTTTCGCGTGTTTCCGTTTTCTCATCGCTAGTCCCATCGCCAAGAACCATGAAGCATGCAAATTCTTGATATTCCACAGCTCCAAAACTCGCAAAATCTGAAAACTACTTCGAGTTGCAGCGTTTAATTTTTCGCGTGTTTCCGTTTTCTCATCGCTAGTCCCATCGCCAAGAACCATGAAGCATGCAAGTCACTGCATCGTTTTAGAACTAATTCTAAGAATCTCCAGCCGAAGATTTATTTTGTTTCGCTCTCCTGTACAATATCTCTCCCTTCTCTGGCCAAGCATCAAGAATCCAGAAAAGTATTTGAACGACTTCTTCTGGAGAGTGACTAGTCATTCTTTCATAATTTTTATTCGCAATACAGTACCGTATTTACACGAATATAAGCACTACCCTAGATTTTTCATGCACGAAATGTGAAGTCCATCGCTAGGCGAGCGCTAGTACCCACTTACTTTGCTGGTGTTATGACTTTCCCGGAACCTGACATTTTCGACTAAATACAGGATTTCTCCAGAAAATGAACTATCAGTGTCCCATGATCCTTTCTCTTCCCTTAGGCTAATGACTCGTGCATCTTGAAGTGTTAACAGCTGACCATTTCTTGATAATTTCTAAAGTCAATTCCAGAAGAACTGAAGGAAATATGTGCTGTATCGTTTCGTGAGTCGCGAGCAGGAACATTTTCGGACAGAAGCCTAATTACGGGAATTGCGCACATCTGCGAATACAAGCACGCAACTGAGTTTAAAAATTGGAAAAAGGGCGTTTTTATTCGCGTGAATAGGGTATGTGGGATGGGATCTGGGCAGTCGCGAGAACTTAGATTACATATCTTTTTTTTGTTGTTCTGAAGCCTTTGATAGTTATTTTTGAACGTTTGCGCAAATATTTCACATTAATGTGCAACATTTTGATGTGCAATTTGAAACAAGGTTTTTTTAAAGTTTTTTTTTCAACGATAACATTTTCTCTTTCGATGCTATTAAAAAAAAGGCTCGGTCGTTGAAGTGCCTTTCTTTAATGTAGGTGATCTTGTCATTTTCGTATCCGCCATGAAACAGAACTCTAATGGACCATGATCTACCGAAGCCAGCGTAATTGTTCCGAACCCTTTTGCATGTCCGGCTTTGGAAAGTGTATTGATCGAAAGGTGCGCGTGTGCATTCTTGATTTTTCGAAAATTCGTCCGCGCGTGCTCTATCCTTGATTGCGAGGTTTCCCAGCATCCTGTTACATTATATGCCGTTCTGCGTTTCGAACAATGCATGTAATTCAGCGTTTTCATGTGCCCCTATTGCAATTCCAGAAAAAAAAAATCCTGATTTAAAAACTGTTCCATGGGAACTGATGCATTGGAAATCAGTTGTTATGAGGTTGAATTTCTGCGAAGAAGGTTCAGTTGTGTAACCCTTCCTGTGTCTCAGTGATTTCACGCGAGGCGAGTGGCATTTTCTCGAGTACAGTATAAGCGGTCTTCGAAGATTGTTGTTGCGGTGATTCAAATCCCAGACAGTCGGATAATGACAAGAGAGATAGTGTCTGTCTCGGTACACCACCACTCGTGACAGTGATACCACTATAATGGTAATTCTCCGGAACCAGAAGCAATCTGCCGGTGATAGCCATAGGCTGTCGAATCGTCGACTTGTTCATCAAAATACACCGCAATGAGTGCTGTGGAAGATGCGACAGGGCGGCAGATTCGTGAATTTGACGAAATCATAGCTCGGATGGGGATCATGTTGGGTGCCAGCCTCGCTCCAGAAATCAGTGTGACTAGTGCGGATGACACGCTACTCGGCGCTGATGTCGGGGCGATCATTGGAGGCGGTGGGTTGCAGTTTGCCTCTCGGAGTGCCCCACCGTGCCTGGGACCCAAACCCGGCGAAGCACCCGTATGCGCACAACCGGAAGCTAAATGCATTCAATTTTGTGACCGATCCGAGTGCGAACGGAAGCTGATGTTGCAGCGTCAGTCTAACTTTTACTCGTCTGCTGCGCGTGCGCTGAACGCGAATCTATTGCACCCCAGTGCAGCAGCCAGCTCCAAGAGCAATTTCAACATCCCGAATGCACTGTGTCTGCAGGATGAAGGGCCGCTGCTTGCTAAAGCCCCGAAACTGACTGCTGGATTGAGACTGTGGCCAGACCGGCGGCCTTGTGCTCAGTCTGCTGATTCTGCAGAGGGTTCGCACAAAGCTGCAGTTCCTACGACCCGTTCGCAGACTCAGTCAAAGTTAGTTGTTGTATGTTGGCATCCAGGACCACCACCCTGCGTCTGCATGCAGTTGAATGCTTCTGCATGGGATCAAGGTGCTGTTTTCCATCGCTGTCCCGAGAATGCCGTTGTTCGAATGAGCGTTGAATCTTACCTGCGAGGTTCATTGATTTTGTGTGGATCTCGATTTCCCGCTTCGTGCGTAGTCTGCTCCGGATGGTTCACAGGTTTCGTCAGTATTTTTGCATGAGGTTCTGTGGCAGAATCTTTTTAGCCACTTGACGATTTCAACGAGAAGACTAGAAGGAAGCTTCTGCTATTTGGCGAGGAATATTGCAATGTACTTTTTTTTTCAGTTGAAAACCCCGACGGGCAACACGAGGGTTCTAACAAAAGTTCTCGAAATCGAAATGAAAATGGCGTATAATCGAGCTGAAAAAAAATTAGTCTTCAGGGAAAGCATATTCTTTGGCTGTTGATGAAAATGGCGGAATTACCTTGGAAGACCTGGAGGCAACCCTTGGAATTAATGCCACCTTGATTTCAAGAATTCTGAGGGGAAAGCTGGGCTATAACAACAAAAACTGCAGGAAGGACGCCTCATCTTTTGAGTGTATAGAGCAAAACTCTGCCAGGGTGAATTTCGTAAAACATCCAAAAAAATTTCAAACAAGGCAGATTTTTTTTGCCAAAGAATATGTTTTCCCAAAAGAATATATTTTTTTCAGCTCGATTAGGCGTCATTTTCATTTCTATTTCGAGAACTTTTGTTAGAACCGTCGTATCTTGCTCACGAATTGATATTTCAAGGCAGCTCTCACATTCAGTATCACTAACGCACGAAAAGCGAGATAAGAACACTTGTCTTTGGGCCGTAGTTGACAGATTGTGAGAACTGTATAAGATTTGAAATGTTTCCAAGTACAATTTTTGTTTTTTCCAAAACTCGTTGTACTGTAAATTTTGTTCGTTGCACATTACGAGGGTGAAAAATTGCAGTACATACTTTCATTCCACACAACTTTCGTACTGCGAGGTTTTCGTACTTCAAGGTACAGTACCACTACTTGGTGAACTTCGACGTCTTTAAAATCCATAAAACATGTGGCCCCTGAGTAACCATTATTTTTTAATATTCACGAGGTACATCTTCATCTCGTGCGTTCTCTTTTTTTCAATCTCAGTTTGCAAATATTGGAACAATGTGGTCATCTATCGTGCTGATAGAAGAAAATTTCATAGAAATGAAGCCCTTTCCCACCCATCCGCGAAAATCACAAGACTGAAAAAATTTATGAACCAACCTAGGTAGTTTCGCTCATTCCTGCTGTGGTTTTTCTTTCAGCAGTTGGAATTTTTATGGCATGTATTACTTGACGAAGAACTTCAAGGCCTTCGTTTTTTTAACTGATGAAATCGTAAACATCAGGATATGAAGATTACATACCTCTTTCGGAACTTTTTGGCGGTTTTCAGTTCAATAATGTGTGTCATTTCGCGTGAATAACCTGTCTGGAGCCTTTTTCCGTGTAACCCATGGCGGAAACTGCCTTCTTGACTCTCAGCTTCTGTATTAGGTCATTTATAGTATTTTTTGGATGCTGTTCCAATTGTTTGGCTCCAGTGCGAGATAATTCTTGTACACTGTTCATGTCCATCTGGAGCTTTTCAGTTCGAACTCTTCGTGCCCCACGACTTCTGCGTATTGCGACAGCGATAAAGTAGCTCATCAGTCTAGAGCTGTTCATGTGTAACGATAATTTTACGTGGCAAGAGATGAGGGAATGCCTTACAGAATGCAGAACCGATTCCGTTCAAGATTTTCCTTGACCATCTTTCAAATACAGTACTGTATATCATGTGATGACATGCATTGTTTAATATCTTATTTTCGACGATTTATGCACCATTAGAGCTTCAGGCAGCGAGAACGTGATCTCAGCCACGAAGTGGACCTGAAAGGATATGTTCTCGATCATCCGCTTCGAGTTTGAGATGATGCTTTATTCTTTTCATGCTTGATTACCGCCGCATGAGGTGGAGTGTATGGGTTCGGGAATTCTCCGACTACGAAATTTAGCGCGAACGATAAGAGGAAGAACGTGTACATTTTACAAATTTTTCTTTTCTTCTCGGTAATTTAATAGTTTTCAAAATTGAATGGGGAAATCCATTTTTAATAGACCCGTCGAAAATCGAGCGGTTTCCTGTTTTTCTGAGAATTGCCAATATGCAGGGACTAATTCGTTTTCGGTTACCGTGCAACTCCAAAACTTTCAAGTGCATTCCTTCGAGGCTTTTTGGGTGTAGTGGGAAATTCTGCTTCCAGTCTTACCAATCAGAGCCTTAGTCTTCTGTCCCCATGAGGACTTCCTTGAGCCGAGGGTCAACACCTCTCAGGATATCAATGGCGTACTTGATTCGAAAAGTATTCGATTTATTTTTGTTCAATTGCTTTGCACATATCAGAGTTCAGTACTATAATAAACCAGTACTTCAATTGAGATTTTGGTCGTTTTTAATTTTTGTCCTCGTTCTTACTGTTGAAGTACGCATGAAGGCAAGAGGCAACATTTCCCTGTGTGCACGGGCCAATTCATGATTGATGGGCATGGAATTTCTTCGTACCGCTTGTGGCCAAATTTGCATATTCCTTCGAATACTGTGTACGGCGTTGATTCATTGCCGTATGTTGACCTGCTGAGATAAACTGCAGTATATAATTGTTCTGTTGAATTTTTTTCCTTGGCGATTTCAAAAGTGTACTACATTCTTTACTGCAGAGCTATCTTACGTGTGTTGGCGGTTGATCGCCTCTCATGAAGTCTTCATTGTAATGTCCTGTCCTCACTTTTTTCTTGAAAACACCTCCTTCCTCTGTTTTTGTTCATTTTATTTTTCACGTCGCGATGTGGAATATGCGGATATAACGGCGAAGTTCTGTTCAACTCATCTTCGCGGAAGGATTTTTTGAATGATTTTTCGCTTTTTCAATCGTTTTTATATGCAGAAATTCCACGTCGTCTTGCTCATTATTGTGCGTTATCCACTCGATGTTTTTAACATTTTTGTATTTATCCACGGGCGTCATTATTGAGCACGAATAGATGATCTTTTCTCCCAATGATTCAACCTTTTGTTTGAGATGACTTGTGCAACTTTTGGAGGTTGAACCCTTTGCAGGTGTTTATTTTCGCCGCAACATGAAGATATTTTCAATTCTGAGCTTCTGTAGAAAATATGCATATCTCGAGAACTTTTGTAACCATTAGTGGAATGTAAACTAATTTAGTTCGAGGTTAGGTTGGGTAACCAAACAAACAATACCCAAATATTTTGTGACCCTGAATTCAAGTTCCGATCATTCCCGTGAAATATCATTTGTATCTTTTACCTTTTTTAGTTAATGCAAGGATACCTTCAAAATCCCATCCCTATCCCTCCCCATCTCCTAACTTACCTGAATTAATTTTGCTATCAATCTGTGGGGAAGATCTCATGGACTAATGAGCATATAACAATGCTTCAGACGTCTAAAACAGCTCGTACACATTTTCCATTCTCGTTGAATTTTCTTGATTTTTCCATCGGGAAGTTAAACCTGACCTCATGAAAATAATGTAAATCAGCATGATGGCATATATGTCTTACTTTGTGGGGTGGAGAGTAAGTACAGTCATCTCAATCGTGTGTTCAAAAACTCGATTTTGACGAGATTTCTATTATTCATATTTCAGTCCACCGACGTTCAAGACCATGACACCGAGGATGAGAACAAATTTGAGGCAAGAGCTCATGCGACAACAGATGGTGGAGCAAGAAGAGAAACTAAGGCGAGCCTCTGTGCAGGCACGGCTGGCGCTGCATACTCCATCCTCTGCTCCTATACCTGCCTCAACTCGTCCGGGTGCGACTGTCAGCGTGCCGGCGCATATACTTCAGGTAACCCTTTTCGACATTACAATGAAATCTCGTTACAACGAAGTCCTAGGGACCGGAGAAAAATTCTTTGCAATGAAACATTTGCCATAATGAGATTAATGGTTCTTCGAGGCTGTGGGAATGAAGTGTTCCGGGTAACGGATAATAAATGCTTTAAATTACTGAAGCACCTGTACTTCCACAACAAATTTGTGAAGAAGATCCCAAATTTTCAACGTCTTCTGGTGGAATAACGGATGCAATTAAAATGTGAAATACTGTACAATGCTCTCAATTTAGACCTTAAAAATCTTGTAAAAAATATTATAACATTTTTGCAGTGTACGCTGAAACAAACAGAAAATGCACGTGTAAGAAGAGTATTTATTCATTAAGAACCGTATTTTCCGTGAAGTAGAGCAGTATCCTCTCAAGCATACTTTTCTTCAAAAAAATTAGCCATTTCTGAATGGCTAATACAAGTTTGGCAGACTGGTACCAGTCAGAGGACCAATGGCTGGGGAATACTGTACTATATTATTATAAATATGTCATAGCCTGTTGTAATACTGTACTATATTATTCTGAATACTTCATAGCCTGTTTTGAATTTAATAAACAAAAATCGTGTTCGTGAGCGTATTGTGACCTGTATGGTGAAGCTAGAATTGCATGTGATCCTTATCAATAATGTATTAAAAATTTTCGAAAACGTTGATGCCTAGGTGGGGCTGAGCTTCCTATAAAATGAAGCTAAATATATTTTTATTTTGGCTTCATATTTTCTATTGTGCTGAATTTTCTGTACAGAAAGATTAGCGTTTAAATTTTTGAAAGTTTTTTTATTTCTGTCAATTAGTCAAATTTTCTGTGATCCATGCGCACATAATCACGGCAGAAAGTCGCTATACTGAGATTATATAGGAAAATACTTGGTTTTAAAAAAATGTTTACACCATTGTCCCGATGGAGCAACTTCTGGGACCAAGAAAAAGATTCGTTGTAAATGAATTTTACTGTGTACCCAGATTCGAATATAGATTTTTAATTTTTTATCGATAATTTTTGTTGAAATCCGAGCAGGTGAACTCTTTGTTGGAGAATCCAACAAAATATCACGTGGTTCACAGCCAAAAGAGACAAGTACGTCAGTATCTTGAGGAGGCATCCGACAGTAGCAATGACGACGCGAGTGCCGCCAGTTCCGCAGCCCAGACGGCTGCTTCGTCCTGCGCTGCCAGTCCCAACTTGTCAGCCTCTGCTCTGCAGCAGAGGGCTGCTGACAAAGCCAGCATCGCATGCGCTCCAGCCTCTGCATCTGCTGTCGCCGAAGAGGCTGTAAGAGAGCCTGAAGCCGATTTGGCTTGCGCGGGGGTTGCGCTGGATGCCGAACTCGACTTCCCCTCTTGCCTCCGTCTTGATGATGCCTCTAGCGTGAGTGTTGCCAACTCGTTTATTTGTCGGTGATGGGAGAAAACAATTTTTTTTTTTTGCGCGTCATCTAATGACATTTTTTGTTGCATTACTGTAATTTTAACGTAATATTTGAAACTGTCAAATTTGAAGCGGTAAGGCTTTTTTATGATCAGGACATGGGTTTCATTCCTCGCTCGGATAGCTGGGTCATGACTCGTGCGGCAAGTGGGATCTCGTAGTAGATTCCTTTTTGGGAATAGGTGGCGATAGGAACATTTCACCATCAGAGAAGCAGCTATCACTATGCAGTACTGTATTCCGGGAATCGTGCGATTTTCTTGGACAACATTGTCTGGCCCTTATTATGACAGAAAACTTCGTCTCCGATTTATGAAACCGAAAAACGAACTTGCATTTTTTTGCATCATTGCAAACCTTTTTGTCTTACGCGGATTTGCTGCTACAATCCGAAAAGTCGATTAATTGCGATGACGGTGGTTGGCCGTGTCTTTCTCGGGAAAAGGTTAAATTGAATGCTCTGCTCATTGTTATATGAGAAGTTTTGTTCGATGTACTTTACGAGGGTCTTGACAACATTTCTTGCAATCATTCAAAAGATTTCATACAATTGAGCAGAAAAAAATGTATTCTTTAGGGAAAACATATTCTTTGGCCCCAAAAAAATCAGTCCTGTTTGACAATTTGTTTTAATGTTTTGCAAAATTCACCCAGCAGAGTTCTGCTCTCCACTCAAAAGATAAGGCGCCCTTCCTGCAGATTTTTGTTGTTGTTGTAGCCCAGCTTTCCCCTCGAAATTCTTGAAATCTACGTGGTATTCTTTCTAAGGGTTGCCTCCAGATCTTCCAAGGCAATTCCGCCATTTTCATTTCAATAATTCTGAGGGGAAATATTTTTTTTGGAGATTTTACGGTGTGACGACAGGAATGATAGCCCTAATGTACTTTTGTGGAAAATATTGAATTATTCCCCCTTTGTTTTTGACTTCCAATTGCTTTCTACTCTTTTATAATGCTCACCCTGAAGAGTGGTGAAGCCTCTGGGAAACGTTTTTTAACGCTCAAACTTGGAACTACTTTCAAGGCTCTTAGATCTGAAACTTACTGAAAAAATCTCCAAGCGTTGGTCGTGGTGTTGTCTGTCGAAACGTTTCGTTCACTCTTAACCGTGCCGGAAATGTTTGTAAGAAATTCCTGTAATGCCTGAACGTCCCGGCGGCGACGAAAAAGTTCAAAAGCCGCGATAAATGAGTGGGACAATCTGAGCTGATCTTTCGAGAGCAATGAGAAAATAGTTCTACAGTACAGTACAGTATTACCAGATCAGTTTCTCTTCAGAACAAAATAGGCTTCGAAGAAAATGTTCGCTGTGCTGTCTAATGCGTGAGTCTTGCGCAATGCGGCGACAGCGTAGAGTGCAGAAGTTCCACCCTTGTATGGACACCCGTCTTCCGAAGAACTCTGCCTCCGAGACCCGTTTTTCTTCGAGGGTTCTTTTTTCTCCTTGAATTATATACTGTATTCCCGGTCGGTCGAACTGAACTTTTTTCAAATCAATCTCCATGCTATTGTCTATTTTTTTCCTGTGCTCCCGAACCTTCTGCATCGTCTTTTCGTGAATTAACCCTAGCAAACCTTTTGGACAGCTTTCTAGAAGTTCCGTCCGAACCGAAAATAATCTTCATTCCGTAGTACTGTTTACTGCATGGAATTATTTTTAATGGTCGGACAATCAAGGTATACCAGGTGATAAACAATTCAGTGATTTAGCCTCAATTCGGCTTTTCAGCATTCCTAGTTTTAAAATTTCGCTGCCTAAAAATTGATCCCCGAAATGCAAGTTTACCCGGAAAATAAACCCGAAGTTGTTGATGGGTCACCTTTAAAATCGGAGATTTGCTCTTGTGAATACAAGAGTAGTGTTCATGGATTGAGACAAGCTATTAATTGCTGTCGTTCGTCGGTCAGGTGATGGTGGCAACTTTTTTCTTGTCACCTGTTGCTCGAATGAATCAGAAAAATCATGCTGTACTTAGTACTCAGGATTATGACGAATGTGTAGCGAAGTAATATCCGTAAATAGCAGCGTGCGTCTGGATAAACAAGTCCGTGGTCACCTGTTCTTCAGTTCATGGCACCTGGAAGAGTTTTATGTTCTTTCACGCTGTGACGTAATGTATGGAATAAAATGATTTTTGGGCTGTTTTTGCTACAATAAAGCAACGACTGAAGAAATACGTCTCGAGAGAATTGACTACAAATTAATGGAATGACATCTACGGAGCGAGCACCGAATTCCCAAAAACTAAAGTAAACAATGAAAAGGGAATACGTAAGGAGATTGAGCGCAGAAATAAAAAAAGTACACTTCTGTTGATCGCTAGGTTCACACTGGACACGAATTTTATGATTTCCACTCAATGTTTAGAAAAATGTACCTTCAAAAGTTCAAAATCCTAGCATTTAGTTTATTTTGTTTTTCACATTTTTTGAAGTACTGTACTGTAGTTCCCTCTTGTTCAGATTCGTTTCACGGCTCTCCTCATGATGATTTTCACGAATGCCGATTCGGCCAATTTGTTTTCATCCAACTTGAAGATTGAACCCTCGAATGCCGCTCACAATTAATGATTAGAGAGATTATGTTAGTAATCATTCCAAATGGAGATCTTGGTCTTTCCGAGAGATTTCGGGAAACCTATATAATATTTTGAAACTGTATAATTGATTTTTAAATCGCAAATAGATGGAAATGGTAAGTGAAGGTTCAGTGGTAGATAATTTTTTCTTGTTTTTTTCATACACGGTAGCGAAATCACTCAAATTTACAAATTGTGATTCGGGGAAATTCCACGAAATGATCTGACCTTCTTGAGTATTTAAACTGCTTTTGTTGGCTCGGAATTAAGTAGCGGTCAAGTATGAAGTAGGGAAGTGCAATCGACAGCGCTCGGAAATCAGACATATCCTTTTAGGTTATTTTGTTTACCTGCTGTTCTGATACTCACCGTTATCAAATCTGGTGTTCGGATGTTAATTTATTTCTCATCTGCACTTGGTTTTTTTTGTGGGTAAATTTCTCGATAGCGTAAAAATGATGTATAATTGAAGCGTTTCACCAAAAGCTGAGCGAAACTAAACTTCAATCATCCGAAGTCTTGGTTTCATTGTCCTGAGCGCGTGTAGAAAAAATTCTTCGACGTGGGCACAACGAAATGCGTGTGATTTTCTGGCGGATTTTGTGTCTAGCGAATAGGAAAAAGAACGAAAGGAATGTCGAACTTCTTACATTCTTCGTCCACTCCGAAAACCGCGAGACTCTGATGCTGTTTTCATAAGAAGGGATTCACTGAATTATTAAGAGCTGTTGTTTCGTAAGCCACCGGAGGGCAATTGGGGACGTTTTAAAGCAAGACCCATCTAGTGACCCGATCGTTCCTGTTTATATTTTCCGCCATTGGGTCAACCCCATAGTGCAACGCGGACAGGTCGGAGGTGATTCTTCTGATAGACGCAGCATAGATGCGGAAAGCAGGCATTGAGTAACGGTGGGATGGGTTCGGTTTCGAGGTTGCCCTGGGCACTCGTTAATTCATTGTTTCCAATTCTCAGATACTCTCACTCGAGTTTGAATTTCATGATGTTTCTGATACGTCGAGGAGCAAGTTGCCAAGGCAGCTTGGGCTTCCTTCGCGGTTTTACGATTAGAGCTTCCGATAGTTGAGAAAGTTTCTTTTTTATTGAAGCATCGGAAGAGACTGCGACTGTTTTTTTTTCTCTCGTTTCTTCCTCCCCTGTCGATGCCCATCATGCTCATTTCCATAAATTTTGCGGACATCGCCAGGGAAATGATTGAATCTCATTCAAATTGATTGTAGCGCGTGCTTCTGACAATGCGAGCTGTGCAGATCAACACAAGTCTTGTTTAGTCTTGATTCGTTCATGTCGGCGATAGAATAAAGCGCATTGATCTCCATTTTCTAGAAAAGGGTTTATTCTTCCTGGGAAAACTACCTCACAAATTTTTTTTCGCGCTGAATGAAATATAGTACTGTACGAAGATTAAAAATAAAAATTAAAATGATCAGCTGGATTGAAATTTCATGTTCCAAATAACTATACAAATTTTTTAAGCCTGTCTGATTTTGTTCCGAAGCTCGAATCCTTTTTTATTGGAACTGATTACATTTTAGATTATTTTCCAAGTCAGTGTTAACCATTGGTCCGAAAGACCTTGGTCGAGGAAATGTTAGCGCTATTTTTGAAATATGATTGTTTTCTTTGAATTTCCCTAGTCATTTTCGACGAAATGACAAAGGGGAAAAATATTTGCGACGACGGTAGAACACAGCTGTGATGGAAGCTCGCCTTTCCTCGATAAATTTGTATGACGTTATTCGCTGGTTTGTGCGATTTTCCTTGGATCCTTGCATGAAACAGATACATTTTTGGATGCAAATACTTCCCCCCTGATGAAAGCTGAAAAAATGTACAATTCTGAAGCCCGAAGTCTAACTAAAAGAATTCTGAAGCGTTCCGCGTTTGCGAGTCATCAAAAGGTCGCGTATCCATGACTATTTTCCTTCCAAGAGTATTTTAGAAAAACCAGACGGAAAGTTTCTGTGCCGTGCTATTTTTTTAATCATCTACGCATCACCAATGCAAATTCTGCGGAGTAAAAGCAGAAAATTTTATTTCACAGATTAAAATTGACGGGATTTCAGTGCCACATATTTTTCACCGTGTTCGTAGATTTTTAAAATGCAGCGTCGCCGATCAAAATCGGTCGGTCTACTTCCTCTGATCTACCCTTTGAATTGTTTACAGTACTTGAAAACATAAATTTCACGAAAATATTTCTAAGAAAACGAGCACGGTTTAAAAAGTGTTCCGTTTCCTCACTACGTTTGCTTTTTCGGAGAGTACTTATTACATCTTACGATTTCTGAGAACCACTTAGATTCGCGATTGACTCTGAACGTCGCATGAAAACAATTTCGGGTTGCAGTGACACCTGGCGTAGACTTTATCATTCCTAAATGTTTTACAGTACAGTAGTTCAGTATCACGTCGTTGGAAATTCCTAATAATGTACAGCACTACTCTGAGGATCTTCGTTAAGGAGACACTTCTCGTACCTTTTGTCTTGATAAAATTTGTCTTGAAGGAACCATGGTCTTCTGTTTTTGTTTCTAATCGGCCGATACTATGGTTCTGCTTTCATGAATTTCGTTTTTCGGAAGTACATCTGGAAGCATCTGCCGGACTGTAATTCAAATGCAGTATGTAGGAGGCGTTCTGAATCGAGCTATCCCATCACCGTTGAAGCAGCTTTCGCAACTTGATGTCGTTGCGTGACTGGGTCGCACTGAAGCGAGTTTCGCCTTTGTTGCCGATTTTCTTTTCTTATAAGTTAAAACGGAATACGTCTCGTTTTTTAATTGCTCGAGCACAGTGAATCCTAGGCGATTTCAAGAAATTCAACTGGGAATGTTTAGGAGTGTATAAACGTCGTGTAATACGACGACGTGTAGTGTGTAATCGACGTGAACTTGGAATCATTTTCACCTGGGGAAGTAATTCCGTCAAGGCATCTGGCTGAAAAAAAAAAATCTGTTTCGTCGTTTGTTCCCGGCGTGGCTCCATGAAGATTATTTCCTGTGTACTCATTCGTCGTGGTTCTGTTTGGATTCCTTGGGTCTCGGACCCTTGCGTCTGCCATGAATGACAAGTAATTCGGTGCTCTGTGGCAAACTCAATATGCGAAGAGTGCCCGAAAGCTTCGGCTCTATTTATTCATGCGTCTGCCCGCTCGATCTCTGCGCATCATCTGCCTTCATGAGGCATGGATGTGACCGTCGCCTACGAGCCTTGTTCCTGTGCTGTTCGGAATCCGAACCCGGCGCTGAAAAGCGCTTGTCCACTCGGGCCGGGCGAACGCCGATCGCCGAGTTCACCTGAAATCCCGCGTTTTTTCAACCTTGTTTTGTGATGAAACGATCGGCTTGATGCCGGGAATTCCGATTGCTGTTCCGTGGAATGTGCGGGAACGCGCGCGCTTTTCTCGGGACAAAAGCAGAGGTGTCTTGCTGTATTTTCAAGTGATTACTGCGGGAAGTAAGCGTACTGTATTTGCACGAATACAAGCGAAGCTTTTTCAGGCCTGGACCCTTACGAAAATTTGGGACGTTTCTTGGAAATGATCACAAATCCCATTAAACAGCTATCTGCAAGTATCATGGTACAATAGTCCAAAATGTGAACCCATTGAAATCCAAGTACGAGTGAACTCTCTCTACAACGGAGTTCGAGGGACCAAATCGGTGCAGAGATGATTTCTTAGTAAAGAATCCCTATAACATGCGATGAGAATCCTACGATACCAAAAAATCGTTGTACGGAAAAAATCGCTGTAGAGCGTCTATCTGTAATTAATACCTCATGAACCCATGGAATATCTTCTTACAATCAAGATGTGCTTAAAGCGTGATCTGAACTGGATTCGTAATCTGAAATTGCAAATGTGCAGACGTGAGCGAGGATCTGGCAACTTCATTTTCTACATACAATAAACTTTAGTTGTAAATGTCTCCTGGCTGTCATTAGAACTCTTTGAAGAATAAGCGAAGTGAGCTTCTCTGTTTAGTTTGTGAAAGCATGCTTGAGGATAAACTGTCATTTTCTCACTTGGATTAATTTTTACTGCAAAGTTTCTGGCATCCTGTGATACCAGTGGCAATGCTCCTCAGCAAATCAGCAATTTCCCCCCGGTTTTATGGGTCTAAAGAAGAAGGCAGTTTGAATGATCGATTTAAACTAATTTTCTGTGCAATTTTTTGCCCGATTTAACCCCTCATACTTCATCGTCATTGAACACATTTACAATGTATTGCGAAGGATAAGCTGAGAGCAGAATTGGGATTTTAAAAACTCACGAATCGAATTGAAAATCTGAGTTGGTCATGTTTGTCTGAGCTTTTCTTTTCTTCTTTCAAAGTTAGTTTAAACATCATTGTAAAAATTAACTTCACTTGAATTGTAACGTGATTGAAATGAACCTACTTTTGTATTTTTTTTCATTTTGGAGCATTGTGCTTCGAAAAATATTACGATCAGAGAGCAGGGCACTTTGGGTCCACTTCGCACTATTCAGTAAGTACTAGCTTTTTGTGAAAATTATTGCATCTTGCATTTTTCAGCAAACTTTTTTGCGGTTTTGAGGAGCTGAAAAATTATCATCCGCCGGAGAGTAAATGGCGTCTTGTATTCGCGTAGATGCATTAAAGTACTTCAGTTGGATCATCCCGTGTTGAATGCTGTACTTGTCCACCGCGCGACGCTTAAATCGACTAGAATCGAAGGGTATTAGCTTGTATTTGGCGGAGAACCCGAAAGTCGTGGAATTCTCTGGTCAGAACCCGAAGTGTGTTTTCATGCAGTGCTCAATTGAATCGTCGAATTAGGGTGCTACACCTCACGCGGCCTGGTAACCGGTGCGTTGGCTGGAAAACTAGTGTCGTGTGCGTCCCTTGGGCCTGTCGTGCGTGCGAGAAGTTCTAGAACGCTTTCTCCGTTCGCGGCGACTTCATTTGAATACCCCTTAGAATCAGAACCCGGTCTTCATTATGCCTGTGTATTCTGCTGACTTTTCCTTCGAGGAATCACTCAATGTGAGTAATTATTTCGGATCTTCACGTGTGATTATCTTGTGCGCTGTAAAATTGCTCTGTGTTCCTTGAACCGTTCATGATGTGAATGGTGCTTAATTTTGGCGAGGAAAATGCAGGGTTTTATTTATTTTTTATTGTTGCTGTCGAAAAAAAAATTGCCATTTTCGTTGTTTTGTTTTGCTGTTGAAGTTGGAAATTCAGTAAGACCCCACATGCGGACGCCTCGACCTGCGGACAATTCGACATAGGGACACTTATTTTCCCAGAAAAAAATCATAAAAAAGGCCCAACACGAGGACACTGACTTGAAATAGGGATATTTTGTGATAAAATTGCAAATACATTTCAGGCCAAATTCCAAGAAACAGATATTTCCAACCCTGAAATTGATGTAATAAAAGTTCTTGAGCATTTCTCTCACCAAATTACCATCCATTTAGCTTATTTAAGAAAAATTACCTCCAGCATAGAGGGACTTCTACTTTTTTTCACTTGAATATTATTTTTAAGATGTAAAAATTTCAGTGTACAGTACAGAGATACACTATTCAATGCTCCAAATGTTCTTATGGAGTTGGAAATTTATTCACCAATTCAAATTCAAGTGGCAAACAATTTTTTTAGGGAATTCTGAAGAATATTTCTTCCACAAAACATCAATTAAAAATTATATAATGTAAGTCTATTGGAAAACAAGACACAACTTAGGGACATTCCTACTTGGGGACACTCTTGATGCACCAATTATGTCCGCATCTCGGGGTCTCACTGTATTTGGTTTCAAGACACTCTTCTGCTGTCGCCATTGGTTTTCCGCGCACCACGGATTTGAGGGCCGTGGTGGTACAAGGGGCCGTTTGAATTAGTTGGGCACAAAGCGATAAATTCATGAATATTTTTTTTTTTCTTTTTTGCGCAACACTCGACTCGAATTGAAGCCACATGCACGACGCAACCAACTCGGCGAAGGTCTCGCCTTAGCACAGCACTCCCCGCTGCCTCAGCACACGCGCACTCGCGCGGGAGAAACGCGAGTGAGCATGTCGCCACCCCGTGGTACACTTTGGCGCCGCACGTCTTACCGCACCCTCCCAACCAACTCATTCCCTCCTGGTGCCACGCATGGCAAACAGTTTGTCTGCCGTCACGGACCCAACGCGTCAGCCAGCAGGAATCCGAGCGTGAATCGAAGGGCGGATGGACGAGAATCGCGGATTATTTCGGGCCGGGACTCCGCGGCGGCCGAGATGCGGACTTCTTGGAACTCTGTCCGTCGGACCGCCGCCGCCGCCGCCACCACCACCACCACCACCATCCCCTTCCCAATGAGATAATTTTATTTTATTATTATTATTTTTTAACCTCCCGCTTCATGGGCTTCCGTCATAAAAGCGCACCCCAACCTGCGGAGATCCGTGGGGTGGGAGCCGCCGGAACGTGGTTTGGGTTCTCAAGAGCTTGAGCGTATCTCGCAAACGGAGCGCCCCTTGGTCGGCGAGGCATGTGGATGACCGGAATTGCGCTCTCTGCAGCATTCGGAGCGGGGAACATGTCTGACCAATCTCCTAACAAATCCAGTAGCTGGGCCTCGAAAAATTATAATTTTGAGACAGAGTACTTCCATCTTTTTTCCCCCAGCCAGAAGGGCAATCAAAATTTACTCCTTAATGAATGTGCGAGAGTTAGGAGAAGAAATGTACTGCAGGTGAAAAATCCAAAATTAGAGGACTGGTCTAAAAATACTGGGATTTGGGAGTATGTTAGCAGAACAGAATCATATAAATTACAGGACTTACTTGATCCTTGCTTCTTGATTCTGAAACCTTATCTACCGTATTTACTCAAGTACCACGCGCACCTTTTTTCTAGAAATTGTAGCAGAAAAACAGGGTGTGTGTGGTACTTGGTGATAAATTTTAGGGGAAAATTTCCAAAACCAGTGTCCCTCACATCTAAGTTTTAAAAAAAAAGAAAGAGGAAAAGTGTGGCGCCAAGTCTCTTCCTGCATCTCTTGGAGATGCAACAGGAAGTAAAGGAAGGGGGTGATATTAATCTAATTGAGGAAGCTGTCCTATATTCCAAATGCATTTTAACTGCTTCTGTAGATGGAAAAAGACAGAAAGACAAAATATTGATGAATAAAAATGAATTTAAGAATAAAGCATTTTCACATTTCAATTTAATCTCAAATTTTTTGACTCTCAGCAACAACAAAAAAACAGGGGTGCACGCCTTACACAGGGATAGGGTTTTGAACTAATTTCTGGTGGAAAAATGGGGGTGGACGCTGTACTTGATGGCGTGTGGTACTCAAGTAAATACAGTATTCTTATAGAGAGGGTTTCAGGCCATCACTTAAAATGCTAGCTCAAACTCCTCTTGTTTTTTGTTTTGCTCAAAATCTCAACATATAATGATAAGATAAAAGCATGGAAGAGTTTTGACGAGATTTTTCAAATAGTATCCCTGAGAAAATGTCATTAGCGAAGAATCCGGCAGAGAACCATTGTTGTTTAAATAATCTCTCTTAGCAGTTCCAACAGACCTTCAACTAAAGTTCATTACTGTACAAAGATGTCGAGTATAAAGATGGATTTCGTCAGGACGCTTTTACCAACTTATCGTCTATGCATATCAGTTTTAATAAAACATTGGAAACACTGTAACCCCGGACTAGAACGAAGATGGTTCGACATAGAACTGAAGACCTTGTGGACGAGGCCCTAAATTCCTGGTTCCATTCATTCAAGTGGACCGTGCTGAACTCGTGTGACCAGCAACGTAAAGTACTCTTATACTTGTGATGCATAAGTACTGTGAAATCTCACTGATCACGACACTGGTTAACTTCAGATTGTGAAGAATCTTGGCGAACTCAGGGGCTCAAAATGTTTCATTCGAATTTTTCAACTGCCTAAATACGAAGAAAGAACGACAGAAGTACGAGGGATGCTTCAAAAGTGTCCTTTTTATCACGAAATTAAGGCTCTTTAACATTCACCAATTTCAGTCAGATCATCATAAACCACTGTGGGATCGACGAAACAAGTTTCAGCTAAACCCTTTTTCGTTTGTTGGATTTTCTTCCATTTCAGCCTTGTATCATAAAATGTCTCGCTCATCAATGAAAATTTTAGTTTAAAATCCAGCCGACATCTCATAAAAAAATAATCCGATATCACAGCACTTTTTTCTCGTGGAACATAATTTTAGGATTTTATCGGGTGTCATTGAAATATTTTGGAACACTTGTGAAGTGATTATCACGTTTAGCGTGCAGTTTCTGTGCGGAAAAAGTTGGCCCTCATGTTCGAATTCACGATTCAAATCCGTCACTCAAGAAATTGGATTAAGTAACAGCCTGATTCATGACAACTTTATTTGTTTCTCCCCGGCTTTTCTATTGTTACAAGACAAACAGAGAAGTTCAATCCTTTCAGCAGTTTGCTGTTGCAGCAATATTTATTTTTAGCCTAGTGTCATTCGACGTCGCGTCACAGAACAACGAAAACCCGCGTCGAAGTGTGATCGACGGACACGACACGGCTCAGAACCGTCACCGGGAAACCGGATTCATTTCCGCTTTTCCCATCCACTAGTTATTTTTATTTGTTTTCGTGGCTTATTTCGATTGCTGGCATTCAGATTGTGTTGTTCTTTTGGGAAACCAAGGCCACCAGGAAGCTTGTGGCATGATTTCATCTCTGGGAGCCAAAGCTGTAAGATTTTTATTCTAGGCTTGAATTCCTAAGACGAATGAGTGCGTACAAAATGTCACGTTTCAATACAACGGGTGACTCAGGGATAAAAGAAAATGAAACAATGCAATTATGTCTTGACAGGAGAAGTGGGATCCCGACGTACAGACACCTCCAAAATACGGACAATTCGACTGATGCCACTTTAAACTAAAAATCTCCCCCAATTATACATCTGGACAATGTTTCGAAATACGAAAATGTCCCCATAATTTATTTAAAAAATTATATTCCTACATTTTGGAATCTCGGTAAATGGAGCTACAGTATTTATATTCACAACAATTAAAAATATTTTTTATAAATTATAAAAATTCATAATAAAAAACGGGCTAATTTTTGGCATCTTTTTTTTGCGTTTTTTTCCATATGTGCACAGCAAAGCTAGACTTTTGATTGTTTTTTGCTTCTTGAGCTCATTCTGATTTCAAAAGATCAGATTCTGCATGGTTTTCTGCTGCACAGTTTTTTTCTGTATATCTTCAAGTTTAAAATTTTTTTATTCAATTTGTGGGGACTTGATTCTTAATTTTTGATGAACAGAAGAACCAATTAAATATGTTCCCTTTGAAGTCCAAAGGAAAACGTGATTCGTGATTCGACATGCGGACACTGAGATAGGGACAAGGTCCAAGCACCAATTACGTTTGCGTCTCGGGGCCCCACTGTATTAATGTTTCTGCCATACAAATTTAATAATTCCTGCATGTCACTAGATTGTTAATTTATTATATGTTCAATTTCTTTGAACATTAAAAGGATACTCTTGAACTTTACTCGGAAATGATTTCGAAGTGAATATATTTCCCTAAACATGGAGAAGAATTTCATGACAGGCAGTATTTATTTCTTCAAATTGTTTGGAATACCAGATTCATGATATTTCATTCAGGATCCGCACTGTTCTGGTCGGCGCCGTTTTGACACGCACTGGAATGTCTGGTCACAGGATGAAACGCGGTGTGTTTCCATATGCGAAATACGGAACATGCAAGTCTTACATGCTCTCAAAAAATGGTGACGTACCAAGTTGAGCCGCATTTGCCAGTCTGTCCGTCACCCAGACCAGAAATTGGTCGTCAGCCAGCGGAAGAGTAGCGAATAAACGACAGTCGTCAGCTACAAAAAGCTGTTGTCGCAGATCTTAGTTCGGGTTGATGAACCGTCAGTTCCGACGCGACGTGAGGCACCGTCGTCGAGAAATTCTTGGACGATGCTCGTCATTTCGTTTTTTTTTCTTCCGAAAATCTTTTGAAGTTTTTTTTTTCTCCTTGGGTTTTCAATTTTATCATCATCTCATGGGTGATTTACGAATTTGCTATTTTTGTCGACACTCCGCAAGAGATTCTTGCGTAGCTCTTCCGATTTTCTGAAATTCTCCAGCTATACAAATGATTACATGATTACACATGAAATGATTACAATTTCAAATGAATTTAAAATTATGCAGGTACTGTATTTAAAATATTGATTCATTGCCAAGATGTGATGCTCAGGGCCATCAACTCGAAAACCTGTCCATTCATGGGTTATTTGATTCATTTTCAATCGAGGCCTGTTTTGAGCTCTAGTTGCATTTTCACGGTAAAAACTGAGATAGAAACAAAAACGAACAACGGAAAGTATTTAATAAATGTGCTTAACTTTTTTGATTTTTAGGATTAAAGTTCAGCTGAGTCGAATCGAGCCAGAAGTGACGAAAATATGCTAAATACAATGATTCCTTTTTCCCTTTCAGTAAGAGGTTTTTCTGTATTAAATTTACTCTCATCGAATGCCAATCACAAGAAATAGAAGAATTACACTATTTATTTCAGGCAGGAAAGTTGCGTAGAAAAATGTTTCGAGAAAACCTGCAAAAGAACAAGGCAGGATATTTTCAAGGAACATATTCTGCGAATAATTGCTGAAATTGATTTTGATCAGTTGATTAGCTTCTAAATTTCTCTTGAGCCCGCATAAATGAGTGCTTTCCCTTCATTCATCACATCCTAATGGAAAAAAGGAAATTAACTTCTCATCTCTGGTGTCGAACGTTTGTCTCAAATTTCTAAACTTCTTAAATCCCTAAAAGGATTGCGTTCCGAAGAATTTGAAAAGCGAGTAATTTCATGAAGAGCAACGATTACGAGAAAAAAACACGAACAGCAGAAATGGTATGAGAATGACCTGATCAATGATCCATGATGACCTCGAGGCTTCCTTCCGCGTTGTTGGCTACCCGTGGGACGCCGTTATCCGAGCTCGATTTTATGCTGGTTTCGTTGCCCCAGTTTTCATCCGCCGCCGGAAGGACGTCCAACAACAACGTGCATCTGGGTCAGACTTTCCTAATCGTCCGCATCTTTCCTCGTTCAAATGCTGCCTTAGCCGCGAAAGATAAAGCATCATCCCCGCGCCTGTCGACACCAGGTTCCACTGTTCCCAAGTTTCCTTGACCGAGAGCGATTGTGTCGTTCAGGTGTCTGCAGGGTTTAGAGCGCCTCTGTCCAGAGGCAACAAAATACGTCGCAGACCTAATGTGTATTTGTTTGAACAGGTGTCGCTCTCTTGAACTTTTTAATATGCTCAGTAAGACGAATCCTGCCCACACTGATGGGTATGAAGCTCTTGTAAATCTTACAGTCGAGCAGAAAGCCTTGTCATTCATCAGTGCAGGGTTGATAAAACTATGATAGATGTAAGTTTAGCTAGTACAGTACAGAGTGTAATTATCTCCTTTGTTAAGCTGAAGTTTGTTATCTGGGCGTGTTTATTTTTCGCCCAAAATTGCGTCATCTTATCGGCAAATGTTTTTAAAAGTTGGATGAAAAGAACGCACAAGCAACGGTACGTGTGATTTTTATATTTTCTTTCAACAGCAATATGTACATAATGAACAATGCCGCCTCATCAACAACAAATGCGCCCGCGAACGAGCAGAAGAAAAAGGGCAGGTAAATCGGCGCGAAGCGTAAAACTTTTCGTGACACCCTGTCGTGAATTTCCGGAAAGGAAGCGTACGCGGACGACCGGAAGAGCGGGCGAAAAAAAAAAAAACCAGAAGCACTGTCGCTTCCGGAAGCAAAAGCTATCCCTAAGACGACGGACCGGATGATTGAGGCATCGTCAACAAAATAATCATTCAATTGAGCAACCTGACAACTGCAAAAAAGCGACCACAAAATATCCAACTATTCGGGGCGGCGAGAAACGATGGCAAGTGAACATATCATGTCGCTGTCGGCAGCCTGGTCTATACCCGAGAGGCGTTCGTAATATAATGCACAAAATAAAAATTATCTTTTGCGATAAAAAGACTATAAAATCACAAAATAAGGAAGTGCGGAAATCCAGCAGCGCAGAAGACGGAAGTCGTGGATCCTCGGAACAGTTCCGGGTGCGAAAAACAAAAACAAAATCAGGTCCTGTAAGTTTTTCGGCGCGAAAGGAAGCGAGTCCCTCGAGGGGCATAAAACTCTTCGAAAATACTTCCATAAGAGGGCTAACGTCAAAAAATTTCTACAACCATCTACAAGTCCCATAAACCGGGCGAAAAAAAAAAGATGACAAAAAAAACTAAACAAGTTCTGCCTGCTGTTTGATCAACTTCTTGTTAGGACGGAGGCAGCGACCGAACAAACGCGGCTTCCCGCCACGGGAAAAAATACGGGTAACTCACTGGCGGTCATAAAAAATATATAACACTTCATATATCCGCTGCACGGCCTCGTCGAAAACATACCTTGGGACTGGGTAACTATCGCTGGGCGTGAGAATCCGTTCGACTCGAAAACAGCAAAAAAATAAAACAATCGCACATAAACAGCATCAAAAAACGTCTGAGATACGGCTGAGGATCCGGGTCATTGTGGTAACTATGGACTGGCAACTGGGGCATTGCAACACATCCAAACATTTTTTCAATTCAATTATACCGTGACTCAAGCTATTCCCACTAGATCTAACAAATCCATTGCACAGGGTTCAGGCCGAGGCGGGAAGTTCTGGACTGGGATGGGGGAACACGTTTCTTTCCAGAGGGATTTCTGTCTTTGGCCAAGAGTCTGCCGGCTTTTGCAACTTACTCGAACCTCCCACGAATTCGCAGAGCACCTGAGTGGGCCAACTGACTGACTGACTGACTGACAAACTGGATGCGAAATAAATACGGACCGAAAGGGAACATTTACAGCAATACACAACCGCGGCTGCTGATGGAAGACTAAATTTGTATGCGGCAATAAATAAATCCGTGCAGGAAATCCAGCTTACGAAACAGCTCCACGGGTTCTATGAAGCTTCTGTCCTTTCGTGAGAGGCTACTATATAGCTGAACACCGACTGCCCAGAATCAGCTCGAACTGTGAAAGTCTGCTCCCAAATTTCCCACGGGGTTTCACCAGAAAATAATATAACCAAACAAAAAGACAAAATCATCTTTCCAGGGCCCAGCTGCTCGCGGAAAAGAAACCCTGCTACAGTTTAGCTGCACAAAAAATTGAACTGAGGTAAAAAATAAAAAACCCAGATACTGGAGTTGCTTCGTATGCCTTGAAATAGTGTCTGGTTCCCTTGCTGATGGCCTGGATGAGCTGCACTGTCTCCTTGATTCCATTGTCGCTGATTGGGCTGGTCATGGCGTTTGATCAATCAACAGAGCAGATTGAATCAACGTTGGTAACCTGCGAATCATTCCAGAAGCAACAAAATTCCAGAATTAACTTCTCTCCAGGAAAAAAAACAATCCAAAATTAAGCGGAATTGAAAGCAGGAAGGGTTTCGTGTAGGACAAGAGAAAAAATATAATTGTGAGAATGCGCATTTGCTTACACCGAGGTTATGTTCGGTGTTGGTGTCGGCTTCGTTCGAAGCGCGTACAAAAAACAAGTGGGGAACAGCTTGTAAATTTTGTGCAAGCAAACTTTCTCGAAAATTGGCACGAACTTCACTGCCTTCAGCAAGGAGCAAGGTAGGGTAAGGTCAAGATGCAAGCCGTTTATAAAAGGTAATCGTGCACCATAAAAAAAAAAATACGACGGGTTGCGAAGTAGGAAACGCGGAATCAATCATGTCCGACTAGTGCCCACAGGAAAAATAATAAAAGGTCGGCAATCCCTTGAATCTTTGACCGAGTACCGCAGTCCTCAATTCTCCTAACTAATCCCCAACCAAGAAAAGAAAATTCTACAAATATTCTTCAAATCCTCCATCTGCTAGGAAATGAAAATGGTAACAAATTACATTTACATCTTCTGCTCAGGAATTTGAGCAGCGAATAACTCCGAGAGACGAACCCAACGAATCAAGCGCTAAAATTCTGTCGTCGATAAATTTGCCACAAGTGCGGGTGGAAAACGAAAGAATTACTTTGTACTTGACAGAAATGTAAAAAATAAAGACTCTAAGCGATCGGAGGGAAAGCAAATATCGCGGGAACCCGGTTTAATAAGGTTTCGGGTTCGGGCCGACCCCGCGATTATTCGGGATGTAGAACTCGTCACTCGGCACTTCTACCCTCACGCTCGGGTTCGCGACGGGTACCACAGACCCATAACCCGTGTTTTCCTGCACGATGGAGTTGCCGTTCTTAGACTCGTCGACCTCGTAAGTCACGGGCTCTACGAAACCCACGGGTTGCTGCTGACCGTGATTCCCGGGTTCCTCAGCTGGCCCCGCATACGCTTGTTGCTGCCCATGGTCCGTCTCGTACGTGAGCAGGAATTGCATCTCGACCGGCCCATGGATCCCATTCGGTGGGGCAATATACACCGATTGGCTGTTCTGACCCTGGGCCTGCGTCGCGTACGAGTCGGGCCCGGGTTGCGGGGCCACCTGATTGTACCCCTGCTGTTGCTGGTGGGATTGCTGCTGCTGCTGCTGTTCGTGACCCGACGAAGGGAAACCCTGCGCGGAGGGCTGGTAATTCTGCTGCTGCTGCTGTTGGGGAACCCCGGGTTGTTCGTAACTACCAGAAGGAAAACCCTGTGGGACGACGGATTGGTAACTCTGCTGCTGCTGCTGCTGGGGAAGCCCGGGCTGCTCATAAGAAGAACTAGGACTCGGCAAAAAATTCTGTTGCTGAGCTGCGGGTTGCTCATAAGACACAGGGTTCGGGAAAAAATTCTGTTGCTGAGCTGCGGGTTGCTCATAAGACCCAGGGTTCGGGAAAAAATTCTGCTGCTGTTGAGCTGCGGGTTGCTCGTAAGAACCGGGGCCTTGGAAGAAATTTTGCTGCTGCTGCTGCTGATTCGCGGGTTGCTCGTAAGACTCAGAGGGACCTGACAAGAAATTCTGCTGCTCTTGACCCGAAGGTTGCTCGTACGACTCAGGACTGGGGAAAAAATTATGTTGCTGAGCCGCGGGTTGCTCGTAACTCTGCTGAGGCTGCTGCTGGTGCTGCTCAAAAGAAACTTGTCCCTGATTATAGAACCTGGGTTGCTCGAAGTTTTGGGGTGGGAAATCGGGCTGTTGTTTTGGGGCTTCGTAGGATTGCGGACCAGGTCCTGGGTGGAAATTGGGTTGCTGGCCTATTTCGGGTTGCCCGTAACTCGACGAGGGGAAGTTCTGCGGCGCGACGGGTTGCTCATCAAAGGCCCCGGGGCCGGATTGGACATTTTGGTGGTGATGGTTGTGGTGGTGCTGAGGAGGGGAGGGTTGCTGGGCTGGGAACCCGTACGGCTGCACGGACTTGGGTTCGGGTTGGTTCGGGGGCTGAGGCAGGAAGTCGGCGGCATGTCCGTAGCCCTGTTGTGGAACCCGGTTGGTCTCGGGCAGACGCGTGAGGATGGACAGGTCATAGACCGGGGTTACGGGTTCGAAAACAGGGGCAGGTGCGGGTAAAGGTGCGGGAAAGGGTACGGGTATGGGTCCGGGGTGGTGTAGGTGTGGCCCACCTGAAGGCGCCGCCTGCGCCACGCTGTAGCCGGACGACACTGCGGGGGCGTCGTAGCTGCTGGGTGCGGGAGCAGCACTGTAGGCCGGTGCCGGGACCGCCACAGGTGCAGCGTGGGCGTCTGATGGGGCGCTGTAGCTGTCCTTGGCGCTGTAGCCGCCCGACGGGGCCCCGTAAGAGTCAGAGACCGCGGGGGCGTCGTAGCTGAGAGCCGGGGCACCGTAGCCGCCCTGAGGCGCCGCTGCGTAGGAGTCGTCGGGGGAACCGTATGCTGGAGCCTGGGCGATGGAGATTTGCTGTCCGCCGGAGGATCCGTAGCCGCCGTCACTGCCGCCGCTGCTCGCAGGGGCGCCGTAGCCGGAGTTGACCTGAGGGGCGCCGTATCCGGAACTGACTGCGGGGGCGCCGTAGCCAGAGCTGACCTGAGGTGCGCCGTATTCTTGTTGCGGTGCGCCGTATTCTTGTTGAGGTGCGCCGTATTCTTGTTGAGGTGCGCCGTATTCTTGAGCAGGAGCGCCGTATTCTTGGGCAGGTGCGCCGTATTCTTGAGCAGGGGCGCCGTATTCTTGGGCAGGTGCGCCGTATTCTTGGGCAGGGGCGCCGTAGCCAGAGCTGACACCGTGTCCGGCGCTGCTAGCGCCTCCGTAACCACCGCTGCTGGCTGCTGGTGCGCCGTAGCCGACGCTGGGGGCGCCGTAGGATCCGCTGCTGCTCAGGCCGTAACCGCCGGATTGACCGTTTCCGTGACCGCCTCCTAAATTACGAGAGATTCGCGAATGTAAGCATTATTTAACATTTTATGTTTTCATTAATTTCGAAGATTGAGACAAAAGTAAGTGTTTATGAGGATAACTCAGCGATCGTTTCTCAGTGAATTGAAGTTCTTATAATCTTCGATTTCCTTGTCGGGAATAGGAAAGATGGTTACTGTATATATCTCTAAAAGAAATATTTATTTTTCTATGAGCATTTAAATTTGGAAAATGGGAGAAACTCGCAGACTGTGGATTCCACGGAGGTGAGACTGAAGAAAAATAACAATAAATTCACCGTATCCGCCGCCGCTGCTGTGTCCGCCGCCGCCGGAGCTGCTGCTGTGGTGATGGTGTCCGTAACCGCCGCCATGGCCTCCCTTGCCTCCCTTGCCGCCTCCCTTTCCGCCTCCCTTACCGCCTTTGCCTCCTATTCAGAAAACAAAAAAGGCACGACGTGAGAATCATACGCCAATCTGCTATCGGGAAAAGCAAAATGAATTCGCAAAATAAAATGATCGGATGGCAGAGCAGCGTTAGTGGCGTGGCGTGTGTGAGCTCGGCTGGATGACGTGAATGCGAGGCGCAGGAACTCCGAGGAGCAGTTTTTTTCTCTCCAACTAGAATATCGGCATTCAGCAACTTTTTTTTTTCTAGCCCAAGCTGTTTTTTTTTGTCTTCTCAACCAGAAATGTCTTCCCTAAAAACCCAAATCTCATCGTCTCTCCTTGATGTCAATCCCTTCGAAATGGCGTCTTGAAAGTCCAATGATATAAAATAGTGACAGGTTTTTGAAGAGAAAAATAAAATTTGCTTCCGAGAAAGAGAAAGGACAGAGAAAGGAAGAAGCCCGAAACTTTTTCGGATGTTTTGTTTCGTCAAATGCATTTGCATCTCCGTTAAAGACGTAAAATCTTGAAACGGCATCAATTTCTTCTGCTTTTGAATCTTCTCATCGGATAACTGATGCGAAATCTCGATTGATAGATTAGAAAAGCTTTTCGAAAGGATAGAAGGCTGAAGAAGATCTAGTCTGATCAGCAGGATAAGCACTAGAGCATTTCTTCTTCCTGCATTTTTTTTTTTAATTCAAAAGCTGACGTGGCTTGACTCGATGGCCCTGTCTAAGAGCAATAAAGCAAAGTCCAGCAAGCCAGAAGCTGCACCAGGAAGCCTGCTGGAGGAATACCGGAAGAGCCTTTGCCCAAGTCCTTGGCTTTTGAGTAGAAATCCCAGGCCAGGGCGTCGAAAACGTTGGCCTTCGTGGCCAGCAAGTTGGCCTTGCTCCTCAGCAACTTGGCCCCGACTTTCTTGACCCCCGTGTCAACTGAGTCCTTCAACCCATCCATCCCGTCTTTCAAGTCCTTCATGCCGCCTTTGATGCCGTCTTTCCAGCCCTCCAGCTTGCTTTCCAGATCCCAGCCCTCGTCATCGTCGTTGTCCGCGTCGCCACTGCCGCTGCTGCTGCTCGACGACCAACCGTACGAAGTATCAGGAGATACGTTACCTTTGCTAAAAGACACAAAGAAAAACAAAAACGAAAGGCATCAGTAAATGATTCTCGGTTCAATCGAAAATGTTGTTTTTTGGCGTTATTTTTCTCTGGAAGGAAAATCAAAGCCACTATCTCAAAAAATCAAATTATTCTTTTCGGCGTTGCTATGATGAAGAGAAGATCCGGAGAATTTCGAGGAGAATGTTATTTCGTGGTAATTTATGCAATGACTTGTTTATTATAGACGCCACAAATTCAAAACTCGAACAACTTGACTAGAAAGCTGAACTTCTGGGGAATCTGTTTTTTGATAACATTTTATTCCATTGGAAGGCATCTGATAAATTTCTCGGTTGAATATTTGAAGAAACATTGCAGAAAAAATGGCAGTTGGATACAATGCTCTGCATGTCTGTTGGTTATCCGGAAGAAGGTAAATTATTCCAGAGTTTGGACAGCGACTAGAAATTTTCCGGAAGATGACAGAAATCCGCTCACCCGCCCTGAGGAAAAAGAAAAGAGAACGGGTTTTAGAATCGATTCAGTTCCCAGGTGGCCTTCGGGGTTTCAGATACTCACGAACATTCCCTTGAGGGCCTTCTTGAGCTTCTTCATGATGCCTTCACGCTGGTAGCCGCCGCCGCCGGAAGAAGAGGAGCTGCCGTATCCGCCACCGCCGCCGCCTTTGCCGCCCTTGCCTCCCTTTCCGCCCTTGCCGCGTCCCTTGCCAGATCCCTTGCCCTTGCCCTTAGACTTTCCAGAACTACCGCCGCTGGAGGAAGAGGATCCATAGCCGCCACCGCCGCCGCTGGAAGAGGAGCTGCCTCCCTTGCCGCCCTTGCCGCCTCCCTTCTTGCCACGTCCAAAGAGTCCGCGGATTCCACCGCCCTTCTTGCCGCCGCCTCCCTTGCCCTTGGACTTTCCAGAACTGCCGCCGCTGGAGGAAGAGGATCCGTACCCGCCGAGACCGCCGCCGCTGGAGGAGGAGCTGTAACCACCGCCGCCGCCTCCCTTGCCACCCTTGCCTCCTTTACCGCCTCCCTTCTTGCCGCCTCCGAAGAGACCACGGATGCCGCCGCCCTTCTTGCCGCCGCCTCCCTTGCCCTTAGTTTTTCCAGAGTTGCCGCCGCTGGAGGATGAGGATCCGTAGCCGCCGATGTTTGCGAGGCCGCCGCCGCTGGAGGAGGAGCTGTAGCCGCCGCCACCCTTGCCGCCTTTACCTCCCTTGCCGCCGCCCTTCTTGCCGCCTCCGAAGAGACCGAGCAGGCCGCCACCGCCCTTCTTTCCTCCCTTTTTGGCACTGCTGCCGCCGCCAGACGACGAGCTGGAACTGTAGCCGCCTCCACCGCCTTTACCCTTGCCTTTTCCTCCTCCATATCCGTAACCGCCGCCGCCTCCAATCAGGCCTTTACCGCCACCTCCTTTTCCATCTCGATCTTCCGCGCTGAAAACCACAGAAAAAAACATGGTCAATTTTCATTCAAATGTAGCATGTGCACTTTCTCGAGAATTTGCTACATTGCAACCAACTTAAACTCCGGGGATCGCAAAGAAACATGCGGCAAAAATCATCCCGATAATCTCCAACAAAATGGCTGCCACAGAAACACACGCAAAAAAGTCGTGGGGTTTCATTGGGACGACTATAATTGACCCATTCTGCCTTTCTCCAGAGGATCTTTCCGCAAGATCGCCGAATTACAATCTCCCTCTAAACTTTTCGGAATCATTTTGAAGAAGGATTAAGGATTTTATCCTGGAACGAAAATGATCTTCTTCTTATAGTCGCGATTCAGGTAAATCTTCCCGCAAATTCTTTGAAAAAAATTGGGCATATGCATCATTGGAATGGGCGATTTTAATGCTGGCTCGGACAAATTTTGCTGAATTGTGATCCTCGAACCCGAGAGACCCTCTCGATCATCAGATAGAGAGCAGTGATGGTGGTGTTGCTGCTGGTGGTAGTAGTAGTAGTAGTAGTAGTAGCGGAAAGATGGCGTCCGAGATCCTCGGGAAACGCGAGAAAGGAAAGGAAGAGAGGCGACGGACGGCGGCATCAATCAGGGCCCGCGGTGACGGATGTGGGTCAACAAATGGGAGCGCCGGGGGAGATTTCCATGAAAATGCGGTTCCGCGACGGGTGCGCGATGCTATATTCCGCGCCGTCCGTCATTGTCATGCTGCGATGCGAGGCGGGCCTCCGCCTTTTATGCGCCATACGGGGACTGACTGACCCAGATCCCAACGCGGGGCCGCCGCCTGAGGGCAGGAGGGAAGGTACTGTCCGAAGCCCGCCACTTTTTTTTTCCGCCGAGTGGCTTGGTCGAGCGAGCGTTGAATCACGCGACGCTCACTTGCGCGCAAAGCCCCCGAACGCGTGATTTTTAAACTTAATTGACTCATTATTATTTTTCTTTGCCGTCCGCCTTGCTGATGCGCGATACCATATAGAAAAAAAAATTGAATGGAGTACACGCAAATTTACTGATTACACATTCTCGACAAATTTCCAGCATTAGTCATTAAACAGGCATGTCTCGTAATTATGCTCCACTTTTCAAGATTTTTAAGTCTCTGGAGAAAATTAGTTCAGCCTCGGGCATTTAAGGAAACCATATTTACTGGTACTGCCTCGATTCTTTCTTTTCGCTAAAAAAATGGATCGGGGTGCATTTTTCGATTAACCGGGGATTTCATTTTGAGTCTACATTGCATTTTGTCAATTTCACGGTTTCTAGGAAGGGTGTTGTTCACAGATTTTCAATTCAACTTCTATTGTATGAGTCAATTTTGGGCATTGCAGAGACGATTTTTTTCATTCTAGATTTTTTTGACCATCAGGAAGAATGAAGATGGACGTGAAATTGTTCAGACGATGGAGTTTATATTTTTATGCGAGCATGTTTTTTATCTGAAGCCAGGATCACAATTTTTCTACTGACGCATATTTCTTGGAGACTGTTGTCAAAAAGAATCATTTTTATAACGCCGTTTTTAAAATATTTGCAGGAGTGAACATATATTTGGGCGTGAAATTTACATTTGCATTTTACATTTCTCAACATCCGCTGCCGGGAATAAGTTCGAAAAAGACTTTCGTTCTGGGATTCGGAATAGGGCCCCACCCTGTCGGACATCCGGAGACGACGTCTTTCACCAGGGGCCCCGAGACCGGAAACCCTGCCTTTCTCCGGGTTACGCGCCTTCCTCTCCCCTTTCACTCCGACATTACACAATCCGACCTTTATGCAACTCGGAGCTCCCTGAAATTACGGCTAATTTTTCGCGGGTTGACGGTCGAGACGACCCGCAACCTGCAGTTTTTCCTCCCGTGGGTTCCGCGGCGGAAGGGGTTCATGTCTGGTCAGCATCTGGGCGCTACTTTCGCTGGCATTAATTTGTATATATTTTCTTAAAATTCGGGTTGCGGTTTTCGGATGAGTAGAAAGGGAAAAGGAGTCTGCGTCACGCGTCACGACTATACATGCATCTGAGAATCGCATTTGGGCTGAGATTCCGGGAGACTTTAATCGTCGAGAGAAAAACATGTCCATTCCTGGTTGTTTGTGAAAGTTATTTGCGTCCCGGAGAAACCCCCTTTGGGAACCATCAAGGGAAAATTTATTTGACGCAGCGAAGAATCAGCGAAAGTTGTTCATTGCGCGGCTAACAAACGAAGTAAGAAGACAAGGCGAGGGATGCTGACAAGCCCAAGCAAAGAAAACAAAAAAAAGCTTCGGGAAAATTAAAGCAGCTTTCATCCGAGTGAATTGAGACTTTTTCTCTCCCGACTGGGCGATGGAAATTTTGCGAGTGTTGGAGGAACTGATATACGAAAATGACGGGCTCATGCCGAAGATCGGAATACTTCTGCAGCCATGATCGGGGAGCTGAATATAATCACAAAAAACCATGTTTGCAAAATTGAGCAACTTTTGAGATGCCTATGCAAAAATATACCTCTCGAAAGCCGCTTAATATTGACCAAACATGCATTTTTATGCATATAACTTGTCTGCCGCACCAGAAAATGCATCCCTAGCAGAAGAATTACGCTAAACAATCTTCGGTGCAATTAAAAAAATTATATTCTACTTCAGATTATCTTTGCTGTACGTATGAAGAATTCATCTGTAAAATTAGAGAGGAACGTATTTCTTAAAAATGTTCTAGGAGTGCTTTCATTGAAAGACATGCGCATGTTTCAGCAGGATGTTTGTTGGTCCCATGCAAAAATGTTTACTCTGGAGAAGGTTCGATTGGAGTGAGTCTACTCGTTGGCATCTTTCCAGGGTGTCGATCACCTGGAAATTAGCGAAGGGTACTTACCCGAAGATTTTGCCGAAGATGGTAGCATCGGCCGTGGCCAGGTAGACTAGAAGTGCGAGTGTTATCAGGGATAACTGCGGACAGAAAAACAAGAACAACAATTTGGCGATGAGTAACATTCAAGTAGCATGTAACAACAATGCAAAAAAAATAGAGAGAGATAGAGGGAGAGAGAGCGAGATGAATATGTGCGGTGAGATCGCAGGAGTTTCTTCCTCCCGGGTTCCGGTGTCGCAACGTCGGGACAGATGGCCAGACGCGGAAGCGGGGTTTTTGCGAAACTGCGCCGGCGGACAGGCGGAAAAAGTTTCATAACCCCGGCGACAGTGACAAAAGATGGGCCCCCGGGGGAATGAATCGGAAGCTTTCGCGACCGCACGCATTGTTGATGAGCCTGCTGGGCATTTTTCCTCCTTCCTTCCTTCCTTCCTTTCATTCTTTCCCTTTCTGCTTCCGTCCACGTATGTGCGAATGCCTACGGGGGCCGCCAGACTCCTGATACACTTTTCCTGGGCGCTGCGGATCACTTTCACCGGCGCCGCTAATCGCCGCCCCAGTACCCCCGGTGTAGCGCCCGGGTCCCCTCCTCCGGGCAAAACCGAGCCGAGTGAAAGTTCTCGGGGGGTCCAGACCAAACTTTCATGCAAATGTCCCCGTCCTTCTCTCCACTCCCTCCGAGGAGAAAAACAACATGCATAATTCCGCGTGTAAATGTGTCCACGGGGGAAAGAAACGCTTTCTTCTGGCTCGGGTTTCCCAACGCTCGTTCACGGGTTCTGTCCCTCCCCTTTCGAACTCAAATATGGACCCTGAACTTGGGGGCGAAACTCTTTCATTCTGCGACACGATTCCGAAAAATTATTAGCATTTTCAAAAACCAGTTGCCGGGAGGAATCTCGCTTTAAAATGTGAAACGAAGAAGAAGGCTCTGAAATTCTGCACTCCCCACTTGACTGGACTGAAAAGCAAATAATAATCACGAGCAAAGATGTATTTTTACAATGGATTTTACAAGAATTTTAAAATTTTTGGCTGCTGCTTATTTTGCGTTTTATTTTAATTTGTCAGTTAGATGATGAGGAGGAAACCAGGAAATTATTGACCAGACAGAATCTATTAGAGTGAGGCGCAAGCGTTGAGAGTATTTCAGACGAGGAGTTGTTGATGGCCTGAGGGGGGTTCGGGGCCAGGCGAGTTGAAACCCGAAAGCGGCCCAGTTTCTGCGACCCAGATACGCCCGTGGTTCCTTGGGCCGCGGGGCGCATTCCAGCCCTGGCTTATCTGGGCCAGGTCGGTGATGAATCCCTAATGGATCAAGGCGCCGGCGCGAGATTAACCGGGCATATCGGGGCCAGCAAGGCCTGAGCGTGATTGACAGGCCCCGATTTCGTAATGAATAAACGCCCGTGGGGAAAGTGGCCCAGCATTAATGCGGTTCCCGCGGGCGTTTTCCCTGCGGCGGGGCCCGAAATAAATCACCCCGAGAGCGACAAAAAGGATGCGGTGCCCGCAGGTGCCCGAGGCTGAGGAGACGAGGAGAATAATCAAGAAAATTTATGTACAGTATATGTATATATATATATATATATGTACACACATATATGTGTGTGTAACGATATAGAGAGATATATATATATGTATAGATATACTGTATATATAAATCTGCGCAGCCGGAAGCGCGGCGTCGTGAAAGGCGAAATCGATTGCGCAGTCCTGCCCGCCGGCGGAAAAGTGATGGGAAATCCCGGGCGCATTCATTCCCTCCCTCCCTCTCTCGTGGCCCATGGGTTCGGCTGGCTCCCTCTCCTATGAGTCTCTCCAGAATTCCAGAGAGAAGCAGAGAGAGGGAGACATCCGCTTCCCACTTCCGGCATCTTAATGGAACCTAGACATTTTTCTCTGAAGTACTCCCGCGAAAATACGCTCAATTTGTTCCCCGATTTTCGGACGAATTCTCGATTTTCAGCGAGACCATTTCACAAGCAATCATCACTTTCTTTCGAGTTGCATAGGTGTCGCTCCAGGGCAAACTCTGACGAACACATCGTCACAACGGTATGGTTCCAATTACTGTACGATTGACCTATCGAGGAAAATAATTCCGATGAATCAAGTTAATCTTGATTCGATAGAGCTGCAAGTTACAATTTTAATCCGATACTTAGGATATATTGCAGAATCTCGTTACGACGAATAATCGATCAAAGTGAATTATGTTTTTAGGTCCATGTTCAAAGGTAGAAATTTTATTTGCGATTCTTTATAACAAACTTCTAGTAAAACGAAGTTATTTAACTGAAAAGAATGGCTTCGTTGTAAGGAGATTTTACTGCATACTACGGGAACTTCACGACATGTTTTAGCGTCACCTCTGTGCGTTGTAAGAAAGCTGCGTTATATTTCGAGTCATTGCTCGCTAGGTGACAGTCAAACAAATTTTCACCTTACATCCTTCTCTTATAAGTACTGTACAGTTGTAGGTAACATGGCTGATGTTCACCAAGTATTGTAATACAATTTAATACTACACCTTGATTCAGTTTATACGCTGGAAATTTTAGTAGCCATTTCCTAGCAGATGTTGGGCACATTTGCCAGATCGATAAATTTGCCAACAGCGACTTGACTTGGATTTGCAATTTACGGCTAGGAAAATAATAAAACTTAGTTTTAATCGGTTCCGCATTTTAGAAAACAAATCCTGTTTGATATTAAAACCAGAGCTTAGTGGATTTACTGCCAGACGTTTTCCGAAAATGGTTAAAACGATTTGGTTCAGAAGTTTTGCTCTATTAATATAATTTCAAGACTTGAGAACAAGTGTTCTAATCTGTTCGGGAACGAACAATAGTCTTTTTGCTGGTAAAATCACGGGTAGAAGCATACGGTTTTCAAATCAAGTTAGTTAGGACGTGAATACGATTTTAAAGGTCAATTTTTATTGATCCTGAAAACGCATTCTTGCTTAATTTAATAAGGATAATACGTACAAATTTAATTAACAGACTCAATCTCCCAAATTCTGCACACGTGTTTCTAGGCTGAGCGGGCAATCCTCGATTGACTTTGAAAAAGTAGGCATTTATCTTCTTTCTTGTAAAGCGGATATAGTGATTTACTTTACAGGTCAAATCCTCTAATCTTTGAATCCTGTTCAAAATCTCAACTATAACGACAAGGACTCTCGATCGAGTTTCCCAAGGCAGCGTAAGGAAAAATCGCGGAACCCGCAGGAAGTGCCCGAGTTCGCGTCGGCGGTTCCCTGAACCCGGGGTGCGGGTATAATGAATGGGAAGTCCGGTCGAGGGCGATGCCGAACAGCCAGGGAAACAAGGTGTGTACACCGGAGGCGGAAGCGGCCGAGAGAAAGCAAGCAGTGACCCATAAACAAAATACAAGAAGAAAAAAAAAGAGAGAGAAGAGCTTCTCAGGAACTGTGTCAGCCGCGTGTGCGCATCCGCGGGTACGCTATGATTATCGCACCCCGCACGCGACGAAGCCGGGTTTCCCACGGTTCCCGCGCGGAATTTCGCCCGCAGAAACCACAACGGGTTGCCTTATTTCCTCCCCCCGCGCACCTGACATAAGCCTCGGGATCTAGGTCGCCCCCCCCCCCCTTGCCTTAAGAAAGCACTTCTCTGGGGTAAAGAGAAAAAAAAAAAGCGAAAGTCGCGGAGAAAGCTGAGAAGTCGCCGAAACCCGTTTCCATCTGAATATGTAATTTTCTTTGTTTTAAATTTAAATCGCGTTATTCCGCATTCCTATCAGCTTTTGCGTCCGACCTTGCAAAGTTGTGCTTTTTCTCTACTCTGACCTATTTTGGGAGACGGATTTTCTTCATGATCAGGGTCAGGTTCCTTCTTGTACGCAAACGCACGGATTCCGTCCGAATCACACAAGTTTGAAGAACTTCCGCTTATTGCGAACGGAAGGAAGAAGGAAATCAGGCCAACGCTCTCCACGAAAGCACTTCCTTTCCCTTTTAGCTCGTCTCATTCAACAAAAAGCTTCTCAGGCGAGAAAGTTACTGGGTGCTTTTATCCGTCGAAATATTAACAATGCAGCTGAAAGTCTCTCAGGACCTACGAGGGATCTCGAAAGTTGATCCACGTTCACCAGGGAATTCTCTTCTGGAATTTACATGAAATCTCGGATCCCGTTCACGGCTCGGATCTCGAAATCACGATGCATCAGGATTACTAATTTTTTTATTGATCCCGTGCTGGAAACCAAAGATGGACACTTTCTGAAATCCGAGTCAGAAGAACCTCACTGACGTTTATTTTGTCAAAATTATACATTGTTCCTCATGAGACAAATGACTCTATTGTTGTATTGCTGTACTGTACATGTAATCTAATTACGCGCAGAAAAATGGGGACCGCTTGCAGAATGGAAAGAATATAGACATTGAAGCTTCTTTTGATTCCGTTAATTGCAAGCTTTGCAGCAGGGAAAGTCACTGATCGGTTTGCTCACAGCTGCGGCAGCAATGATGTGGACTCGGCGTCATTTTCTCGGGAGTTAATTACAGACGCTGGTTGTTCAGGAGATGATTGCAGAAACGGGGAGATGAAAGTCATCTTTTTTTTTGCATGAGAAAAGGATGGCTTTGCTTTCTTCTTTCTTTTTTTTTTCTCTACAGAGTTTTGCTTGATGCAATGATTCGAGACCCTTCGAAGCCGCTGAGACTCTCCAACGAACCCGAGCTGCGCAGCGGTTCCGTTCCGCGCAATTAGAATAACAGCAGGCGGAGAGAGATAAGGATGATTATAGCTGATGCCTTACGGCGAGAGCAGCGCGCAGCCCTTATTAGAAAGTGAGGTTTTTCTGCGCTCGCGGTGAAAGTGTTCTAGTAGAAAGTAGACCTGTGCTGCCCTCCATTCTCAGCTCTTTTTTTTTCTTTCTTTCTTTCTGACACATCTTACTGCCTTTCTTTCTTTATTTCTTTCTTTCTTTCTGTCTATCTGTCTGACTCTCCACGCCGAGCACTGATAGAGCGAAAGATGGTCATTTCCCCCGAGGAGGAATGATGAAACGAAACGGAAGAAAATTACTCGGCACGAATCGGGCGTCCGGATCTCGAGTTAGGGCCAACGATGAGGTGACGAAACCGGTCGGGACTAATTAAAGACCGGGCCTTGAACTTGGGGCCCAATTAACTGACTGGAACCGGATGGACGGGTTTTTTTTTTCTTTCGTTGATGGGCGACACTGTCGGGAGGGGCCGGAAGAAACTGTTGCGATCTCACCGAACGAGCGGCTGACGAGGCGACGTTTTCACGGACACAATCGTGAGTTTCTTTTTCTTTTGTTTTTTGTTTTTGCACTCTCAAAGAGTTGCTAGAGTGTTTCTCGCAGAACACTGAGTTTGTTCACTTGGCGTCGCACTCGTCGCGGAACTTTTTCTTTTTTGGTTTTGTTGTTGTTTTAAAGCACGAGATGATCAAGAGAGAATTTTTTTTGACTCGCTCGGACTCACCTTCATGGTTCCTTCTGGTTCACTAGTGCACACACACGAACAGAAGCGACAGTATCTTGAAAATGGCAAGTTCTGAGACGCGGCTCGGCTTTTATACGGCGGCGATGGACGGCGCCCGAGGATCAGCTGTCTGACGCAAACGCGCGCGAGACGCCCGGACCGGTGGAGCACGGCGGCACGGCTCTCCCTCCTGGCCCGGGGCGCCGCAGCCTAGAAAAAACCCTAGCCGCCGTCGACTTGGTCCTCAGGGCGCCGGACTTGTTGGGGTGCGACTCGATCGGCAGGGTCTTTAATCCGCGACCATCACGCCAATTCCGAAGGCAGTCTTCCTGGAGGAAATTACATCAAAGAGACTACAACTTAGAGACCGATTTGATTTTTCTGTGTATTTTTTATTGGTGCTTCTCTTGTGACAAATGTTGGCACCCCATATCCACTGCATGGAATGGCAAGAAAGGGTCGGGTCCCTGTGCGAGTCATCTGGGTTATGCAATGGGAACCCAGGTATCTCTTGATTTTCAGCTTCAAAATACTGTACATGTATTTTTTTATGTGCTGTTGTCACGTATGAACGTATCTATAAAGTATTTTCCTGTAACATTTCCTTAGGAAATCTTGGAACAATTTCTAATTTCTGGTATAGCATTCGCTACTATAAACTACATGCAGGGGTTCTGCAAAAGTCAATAGGACTGTGAATTCTTCGTAAAAAAAAATACGGTTCACATAAGTTTCTTGATATTATTTTTTATCGAGAATCATCAGTTGCAGCATCAGGCCATTTCAGTCCTGGAGAGATCTGACTTGACACATGTCTTTATCTTGCCGAAACATAGTTCGGATCACCCTGAAAAATTGAAAGTTCATGAAGTGGTCAATTCTGAATATAATGCTCAGATGCTTTGTGCCATCAGATATTTTTTTTCGGTCATATCATCTAAGGCAAAGAACGGGAAACATGTGCAGTGTATCAGATGATGCAGACTTTTGGCCAAATCTGTCCTTTCTTGGCAACCTTTTGCTCTATTTCGTCAACAACAACAAAAGAGGAAAAAGGAGGATAAGGTTGTATATGAATTTTTCTAGGACGAAAGAAACATCCTGCAGCAAAATGCCGACACTCAGGAAACTCACAATAGCAGTAAAAGTCAAATAAAGATACTGTATATTCGTAACAAGTTGACTGTACATCGGAAAATTATTAACATTCAATTCAGGCTCGATTTTGAAAATCTACGCTTCAGAAATGCGCATATAGAGAAACTTTGGATGACGAAGTTTCAACTAATCCGAAGTTCAATGAACTTCGTATTTCTTAGTTTCAGTATTTTTTTTTTCGAAAAAATATTCACGTTCACATTCGAACCCTAATAAATGTGCACGTGATGTTGCACTTCTTCGATATCTAGCGTGCTTTCTCATCACCTGTTCAATGATAATGTTCACTCATGTCAATGACATCAAAGGAAAAAATAAACTCTAGACCGTCTCTAGAGTGGCTCAATTAAATTATAACTTGCATGAGGTGTCCACTAAAAGTCGCCGGTCGTTGAGTCGCATAACGATAAAGAAACCTGTTCCAACTTAAGTATGACGTCGTGCTCGTTGAGCCATGCAACTTGATGCCCTAATTCAGATGCCGCATTTACCTTCAGCCGGGAGACCCATTAATTTTTGAGTTGATTCTTCCGTAGTTTTCTTGACCTTCAGAGGCAAGAAAAATGTCACTCTTCAAGGAAGTGACGTCATAAGCTCATTTCGCGTGTGTATCTAATTTCTCGTTAAAAAAAAAAAAGAACTACTTCTTCCGTCGAAGGAATGCCTCGCAAAATACATTTTTCCGTAGTGCAACAGTCAGCAAGAAAAAAACAAGCTTGTCATTACAGTATTTCATTTTTTCAGGCCATTGAAGAATTTTGTAGCCAGGAAAGTAACCCTTTCACAGGTCAGGGGCGTTTTTTTTTTTAGTTTGCTCTCTTTTTTTTCGAAAATAAACATTTATCCCTCAGTTTATCAACACTCAGTTTATTTTTGATGCCAACAATTTCTTTAAAAAAATATCTCACGAAGTGGTGTTCGCCCTTTTTTTTTTGTTACAAAACCTTTGATTCAGTGTATTGCCACCCTTATTGCCGGAGGGCAAGAAATTGCCACGGACAGATGAATGCAGGTCATGTCATGGTCTGCATGAATTTTAATTGATGCAGATGGAGCAACAGGAAGATGAGGGAGAGAGTCCAGCAAGCGTTCTACACCGCCGGACAAGGAACCCGAGGAAAATGAAGTTCCTGTATACATTCTACCCGAACAACCCGAGGGGCCAGAGACTTTCCACATGCGCAGAGAATTGGGTTGCACGTAAAAAAAAAATGAAAAAAAAAGTAAAATGAAAATAAACGAATCTCGTCGGCTGCACCAAAGACGAATTCCGGGGCTCTTTCTCGCTTTTCCCATTTCGTCTCGACGACTGCCACGGGTTTCTTCCGCAAGTGACGGGGTCAGTGTCACTCACTCCTGGCCCGATTTTCTTTCCCGTTCCTCATCAGCGTTTTGTCATGCTCTGCTGGTTGTCCGAGAACCGGACCCAGTTGGGTCGCGTCTCGCACGCGATCCCGCGCGTGGTTCGCGTTTCGGGGCCCGAACGAAGCAGCCAGCTCGCAGCTGGTGGACTATCAGCTTCTTCAGGGCGAATCAGGATCCGGCTTTGCAGACATGCGTATTTCGTTCGGCTAGCTGGCTTCGGGAAATGTCTTGCACTCGTTTTTTCCCAAAATTTCAAAATGAAGTTCACGGCCGTTTGAATAGTTTTTTCTGCAATTTTGCGTGTGTTTCATCTGGACTGCTGTGCGGGTGAGAGACTGTGTTTGTGTCTCACTTTACATGTCTGAAGGGGGTTTCAAGGCTGGTTACAATATGCAGCAAAGGGTTTGGCTGGCAAAAACAATTTGTTCCAGGATAATGTTCGTTACCTGGCTTTGAAAAAAAATTCCTTACTTGAGAAAAATCTCCTGTTTCTGCCCATATGCTGACGATGGTTACATGCTGAATCCAAGTTTTTAAGCCAGTACAGAAACCCTATAAACATCATGTTTGTTGCTGGAAATTATGCTAGCAAGGACTTTTGTCTTTGCCAAGACCGATAGCAATCATCAGGGCCTGCAAAATCCTATAATGGAATTTTTCATTATAAGGATGAAGAAAACATAGTGGAAAAACAGCCTGGACAATCTTTGTTGCACTGAGATTCTACTGTATGTGATAATCCTCAGTTACAATGAGAGTCACAATTATTGCAGATTTTATCTGGAAATTCCTTCCTCAAGGAGTAATGCATCATTCTCTTCCTCGGAAAGTTTCAACTGGTCTTGCAAAAATACGAGTTTACATTGGAAAATTTCAGCATGCATAATTTTTTTCCATAGCACCATGAGTTGAAAAGCCATTTCTTAAAATGCTTTCTACTGATAGTAGCTTATCTAAGAGTAGAACATGGAACCAATATTTATAAGGGTACCAACAGTTCATGCTGTAATTTAAGTAGTAAATAATTGATTTATCGCCAGCAAGGTCGTGATGCTGCTTGAAGTGGCTTTGTGCGAACGACTACTGTGTATTTTGCTTCATTGAAAAATGTCAAAATCACGTCGTGACTCTTTGATTTTGGAAAGTATAACAATTATGTTGATGCCTTAGCAATAGGGAAATAATTTTTGTGCGGATTGTCTCACTTTCCAGCGCGCCAAGTATTGCTTGTGTGCCACTTTTTTGCGCAATACTTGGGTAATTTCCAGAAGTTGTATATTTATTTTATAATGAAAAGTTTAATAAGCCAGGCTATGAATCAGACCATTTTATGCACTTTAAACTGCAGTACTTCGATGTCCCTGAGGTCAAGCAAGATTATTCTTGACAACGGGGCGCAAACCACTTGCCAAGTGCCTGCATATACCATTGGTTTAAAACACGTGTTCTACACCGGGGCTTTTCTAAAATACTGCATGCATATTGTTGATTTCTCAATTTTTGAGGCGTGAAAATGTCATTAGGACAGATGGGTTAAAAATTCTGGTTTCATTGCCAGCATCAAATTAAAATGCATCTTGTATCACGCAGGAAAATGCAAACCGACTGCATAGATTAGGAATGGGACTTGCAGTTATTTTTACTGTATAATGAGTTAACGTTTACCGCAGTAAATTATCTGAGTGATTCAATGCGAGGGCATGAGTACCAATCATTGAAAAATATCTGTTTAGAAAAATATGGATTGCAATCTAAAATCATCTATTACCAAAGCAGCTTTTCAATCGAACCAAGTAGGGTCATTCGCAGGTGCAATTTTCTCAACTGTAGGGTAAGAACTCCAGGAATTCATTTAATGGTTGAATGAAAAGAGAAGTTCCAAGTAATGCATATTCTCGTACTTCCGAAAGTTGCCTTTCTCCAGTCGATTATCCAGTTGGCGAAATGAGTCAACCGAGTTGACCGCTCAAGGAAAATTACGTTGTTTCAATTGACCTACATGCAGCTGTAAAAAACCGTATTCTATAGGGGAAAATTACCAAAATTATTGACACCATAATTGATTTTTTTTTCGATTGGAAGAGGACGAGCGGGCGTCGATCGGATGAGAGATAAATGAGGCGTGCACTGGAGCAGCCCCGTCATGGGTCACTCGACCCGTCAAGTGCGAAAAAATGCCCATCAGCGAATCGTGATGACATTGAACGCGGAGAGCTGGGTCGACGGGATTAGCCACAGAACCGGACTGAAACCCTCAGAACCTCCCGTGCCAAAGGTCGAACAAAAATGTCCATTTTGAGATATAGTTGTTTCATTCAGTGTATTTGAGATGAACTTATAAAATAAAATTCGAATCCGCAATTAGGAGCGAAAATTTTTCAATTGTTTATGTATAGGTCACACGAAGTGCGACGTTTTGCCGGAAAATATGAGGTTTTGAGACTTTTGACAGACCTGCTGATTTTCGGAAGCGGAGACATTTCCCCAACATTGAAGGCTGGTTAAAAGAAGTGCACGACTGTAGATTTTTCAAGAAGTGGCAATTTTTGCGAAACATTTATTTTAAGCCGTTTGCTGCATAAGGCACTGGCTAATTGAAAAATTAAAAATAGACTGGCAAAATAGCATAAAAAGAGTTCAGATGTTTTGCCTCTTTCCTATGTTGTAAAATGTGACGATTTCCTCCGTTTCCCAATAAGGCAGATAATCTCATGTGCTGAATTTCAAGAGGCTAGCAAAGTACTACGAACGTAAATCGTGAGCAAAGGTCGCATCAATTTCGGGTGCATTATCTGAGAAAAAACGGTGACATGTATTCACTGTAAAAAAAAATTATCTGACATGAAGCAAGCAAAAACGTATGTGGAATATTTATCGTGAAATAACGACTTTGAAATAATACTTGGAAATTCGGGTGGATGAGACAGATTGGTTGAAAGTCGACCACAATGTAGCTTTATTGGGAATATCTATACTCTATGAACATCAATTTATAGAACGCCAGGACGGGAACCAGCTTGAAATTTCACTTCAGTAATTTCTGAATGTTTTTTGCATCGACACGTCTTATTCACAGGAGCAAGGCTGAGAGGCCTGGAATCATTCTTTCAGTGATTACAGCAATTTTACGACTTGCGGGTCGCAT
>CAJPEX010000743.1:66062-83194 GCA_905338405.1 Notodromas monacha
ATCACGCAGGAAAATGCAAACCGACTGCATAGATTAGGAATGGGACTTGCAGTTATTTTTACTGTATAATGAGTTAACGTTTACCGCAGTAAATTATCTGAGTGATTCAATGCGAGGGCATGAGTACCAATCATTGAAAAATATCTGTTTAGAAAAAATATGGATTGCAATCTAAAATCATCTATTACCAAAGCAGCTTTTCAATCGAACCAAGTAGGGTCATTCGCAGGTGCAATTTTCTCAACTGTAGGGTAAGAACTCCAGGAATTCATTTAATGGTTAAATGAAAAGAGAAGTTCCAAGTAATGCATATTCTCGTACTTCCGAAAGTTGCCTTTCTCCAGTCGATTATCCAGTTGGCGAAATGAGTCAACCGAGTTGACCGCTCAAGGAAAATTACGTTGTTTCAATTGACCTACATGCAGCTGTAAAAAACCGTATTCTATAGGGGAAAATTACCAAAATTATTGACACCATAATTGATTTTTTTTTCGATTGGAAGAGGACGAGCGGGCGTCGATCGGATGAGAGATAAATGAGGCGTGCACTGGAGCAGCCCCGTCATGGGTCACTCGACCCGTCAAGTGCGAAAAAATGCCCATCAGCGAATCGTGATGACATTGAACGCGGAGAGCTGGGTCGACGGGATTAGCCACAGAACCGGACTGAAACCCTCAGAACCTCCCGTGCCAAAGGTCGGACAAAAATGTCCATTTTGAGATATAGTTGTTTCATTCAGTGTATTTGAGATGAACTTATAAAATAAAATTCGAATCCGCAATTAGGAGCGAAAATTTTTCAATTGTTTAATTTTTCAATATAGGTCACACGAAGTGCGACGTTTTGCCGGAAAATATGAGGGTTTGAGACTTTTGACAGACCTGCTGATTTTCGGAAGCGGAGACATTTCCCCAACACTGAAGGCTTGTTATAAGTGAAGTGATGCAGTGCACGACTGTAGATTTTTCAAGAAGTGACAATTTTTGCGAAACATTTATTTTAAGCCGTTTGCTGCATAAGGCACTGGCTAATTGAAAAATTAAAAATAGACTGGCAAAATAGCATGAAAAGAGTTCAGATGTTTTGCCTCTATCCTATGTTGTAAAATGTGACGATTTCTTCCGTTTCTCAATAAGGCAGATAATCTCATGTGCTGAATTTCAAGAGGCCAGCAAAGTACTACAATCGTATATCGTGAGCAAAGGTCACATCAATTTCGGGTGCATTATCTGAGAAAAAAAACTGTAAAAAAATTATCTGACATGAAGCAAGCAGAAACGTATCAGGAATATGTATCTTGAAATAATGACTTTGAAATAATACTTGGAAATTCGGGTGGATGAGACAGATTGGTTGAAAGTCGACCACAATGTAGCTTTATTGGGAATATCTATACTCTATGAACATCACTTTATAGAACGCCAGGACGGGAACCAGCTTGAAATTTCACTTCAGTAATTTCTGAATGTTTTTTGCATCGACACGTCTTATTCACAGGAGCAAGGCTGAGAGGCCTGGAATCATTCTTTCAGTGATTACAGCAATTTTACGACTTGCGGGTCGCATTAAACGTGCCCTTTCAAAAAAAGGTACTGTACGTATAAATAGTACTGCACTTGAGGGTTGAAAGGGCCGTTTGAACCTCAAAAGACCTTAAAAAGTGGATTCACAATCATCAGCGAAATTCGGAGGAGAAAATGTGCTGTAGCGTCAGTTTCGCACGAAAGTAAAAGCGAGGAAATTGCCTCGTTTTTGGAAGCCATTCGCAAGCAAAGAAAGAAAAACCGGCAGTGAGGCGTTTAAAGTGTTTTACGGCCCCTCGAAAGCAGTGGGAAAAGTGTTTCTCATGCGTCTACGGCGATAACATCATTTTCTTCCAGTTCGAATTCCGCCAACAGAAACGGAAGCGGAAAGCCAAGTTGCTCGTTCCCCACTAAAAAAAGGCGAAGTGAAAACACGCCTCTGCGTTCACCAAGGAATTTTTTTTTCCTCTCGAATCACGGAGAAAATAACATGACTAGCTTTCAATCTGATGAAATTTTGGAGCTTAGAATGACGGATTCCATGGGTAGAAGTGACCGATGAAGCGAAAATGACGCAGCTACGCGAAGCGGGGAAATTTCCGTGACGGAACTGCCCTCAAATAAAATAAAAATAAAAAAATTAGATCCTTAGAATCTTGGCTGAGAAAAAAGGTCAGTTCTACGCGAAGGCGTTCAAATTTCTCTGCATACACGGTTTTCGCCTCGGCACGCCTTTAAAATTCTCTCGAGCATTTGATTACATTCACGATTAAGCGCATGGTACATCATTTTAAACAAGGTTTGGACTCTTATCCTCCCCCGCTACCAAACATTACCTGTCAGTTTAAAAAGTAATTTCAGGAAAGAAAAAAAAAATTCGAGAAATTTCTCTGGAATTTGACTTTCAATATTTTTATGATTCTGATGCAATCAACGTTTTGCCTTATATGATCACATTTGAACAAAAACCTTCCCAAGACCAAATCAAGCTCTTTTCGAGTCTCATTATTCTTTCTTGAACAAAATCAATCCTTGGTAAATTTTATGACGGGTATTTGTGCAAAATTTTCTCCTATACTGCATTGATGTACTACAGTACTTCTTGGGAAGGAACCTAATTTTCTTCCGTTTATTTCAGAACAAGGCTTGATGAGAAAGAAAAAGAGCTCAAAAATGTTTCAAATACTTTTTCTCTGTCTAATGCTGCAAATTCGACGCCCATCGTTTTTGATTATGTCTGAAAATATCGTATGCTAAACGTCATGATGCTAGAAAAAAAATACTAACAAAAAAGACTACTGATGTTCTGCAATATTTTCTAGGAAGGATAGTAGTTTTCATGATGTTATTCTGTTCTATCCATTTTTTAAGAATTTGAAGATAACCAGCATCGAAAAAAAATCGAATTTTATTTTATAACGCGCGAAAATGTGATGGATGAGAATTCCTTGTGGTATCGTTGGCGAGAAATGAAACCCATCGATGTGCAAGAATATTTCTGGTCAGAGGTATGTTTTTAGTATGCGTTGGATGAAATTATGCATTTCGTCAGTTACTTTTGCATTTTAAAGGCTGTTCGGAAGCTTGTTCCTTCTGTGAATATTCCCGACACTTTCTGACGCCGTGCATAGGATTAATCGGTGTATAAGGAAAGCTCCGGATGCCGACATGAATTTCGCCGAAATCTCTGGGGTTTTTCTCTCTCTCTCTCTTCCCAGCAGCTGGTCGACGAGCTGAATCTTGTAGGAATTCCGCCATGCTCAGGTCGGGGGATCAAGCTTTTTCTTAGCGCTTCGTCTTCCAGGTCAGGACAGGACAGGACAGTGAGAGCGTGCGGATTTGTTATTCAAATGAGAATCAAACGCGGATGGGTAAAAGTCGCGGGATCATCCGCTCCGAGCCCGAAAAAAAAAGCAAGGCAATTGAAGAAACCCCGCGGCGACTGGGCGAGGAGGAGGGGAAAATGCGTGGCGATCAAATGAGAATCAAACGCGGATGGGTAAAAGTCGCGGGATCATCCGCTCCGAGCCCGAAAAAAAAAGCAAGGCAATTGAAGAAACCCCGCGGCGACTGGGCGAGGAGGAGGGGAAAATGCGTGGCGATCCGAGAAACGCGGAACCCGGGACTGGAATTCGTCATGAATGAAACGGAAGGTCTCGGAATATCTCCTCAGTTTTTTTTTTTCTTTTTCCTTCGAACGGTAAATGCGGGCGAATCCCAGAACAGCGCGAGCCGAAAAAAAATTTCAGAAGTGCGAACGATAATTGTGGAAGAGCCTTTCTTTCTGCCAGCCTATGACGTATTTTGTGAAATAACTTTTTTAAATGGTCAGCGACAAATCCCCATGCAGCAGTGAGAACCGGGCCTCTGATTCAATCATCGAACTTTTTTTGAACTATAGTTCCTCCGTACAGTATTCCTGTGAACTCGGGCTTATATTCACGAATTTCTTCGGGTTTTTCGTGCCGTAGTATTTGTTGCTGAAGGAGCAAAACAACGAGCGTCTGAATTTTGAATCGACGTGCTTAGTGATTTGCAGAATTAAAAAACTCCCATGACATTAATTTGAGCATGAAAAGCATTTCCCCCGCAAATATTGGCTTGAATCATCAGGGTGTGTCTTATGTTCAGTGTGGATTTTGCAAAGCAGTGCTGAACTTGTGCAATCGTCTTATAGCTGATTTATTCTTCTAACTGCAGTACCTATATTTTCATTGCAATGAGACGATAAATTCTGTGAGCAGCATGTTGAGGATTCAAATGAAAAGAATAGTCTCAACACAAATTAGATGAGAGTTAAATAAAGATTCAGGTGAGGTTTTGAGAAAAGGAATAAAAATGCGGAATCCGCCCGGGACAAGGCAGGGAATCTCAAGGCCTCGGTTTTTTTTTTTTTTTTTTTTTTTTTGCGTACAGATGCATTTTACTTTGACCAAACTCCACCAAACCAAAGTTTTGACTGACTGGCTGAATAGCCCAAGGCCAAGATTTTCTGGGAGGGCTTTATGCTCCATTGTTTTCAAAATCCTGAATTTTCATCCCACGGTAGGAATGCAGATAAATTGATAAAAAAAGAGGATTTTCTTTTAATTTTTCAGCAACTATTTTTCTCTGCAAAGGGAAACGATCAGACTTTTTCCCAGACTTATATACCAGAGTATGTCTTTCAGTCCAGGTTTTTTTTTTTTTTTAGTTTTTTGGGCACTGAATTTCGCAAAAATATATTGGCTTTGTCGCAGAAGGTCCAGGCTCCAAGTGCTCATCGGAATTTGTAGATGGTGGTACCTTCGACCAGGAATATTTCTAAGCACCAAATATCATCTTTTAAAAGCATTCATGGTTACCTCTGATTCTTGGAGATCTTTTTTACCACCTGCCAGATGAACATGTGCCACCAGCAGTGGTAAGCGTGCCATGGTTAAAAAACTCAGCAGTAGACGAAGGAGATGAAAAATACTTCTGGTACAGTACTATGCTTTTTTTCTTTGCTTTCAATGGCGTGTATTTCATTTGCGCTGATTGAAAAAAAAAATATTTATTGTTGACTTGGACTGCTCTGGGACGCCGAGTTCACCGGGCCACGGGGTAAAAAGGGACGAAGGCCGGGCAGGAAGGCAAATCAAGTTCAGCTTGGGGGCCATGACGTGGTTCAGGGTCCTAGCAGGCCGTTTTTAGGTCCCGGGTCAAGCCAGCCGACGGGACTGGGTTGCACCGGCAAAATCGGGCGCAACCTTGGTGCGCTCGTGACCCGCGTCGCGTGACACGGTTCGCGTGGGAATTCGGAAACGAGGTTCACAGTCGGGTTCGTTTCCGTCCGACCATAGCTTCCTCCGAAACACTGCTATTTGCTCAAGCCATTCCCCGAAAAAAATTGGCGTCCCTGTGGGCAAAAATTTCCGTTTTCTAGAGAATGCTTGGACTTTTGAGCAAGTCCCAGAGTGGCGCGTCCCACAACAGCGACTCCCATGTCAGCGCAAAGTGCATTCACAAAATAAAATACAAAACCAGAAAAAGTACTATAATATTACCACTGAAAGATGTATTAGAACGAGAGGCATACATTATACAGTAAAATCTTGTTACAACAAATGTGGTCACAACACATTTTTCAGTACAACACAATTTTTCTCAAGTCCTGGCAGAAACCCCCTAGATTACAAATTGAAACAATCTCATTATGATAAAATTCTTAGTTCCGGTACTGTATAACAAACTCTTTTCAGGAATTTTAAACAGATTCTTGAGATATACGTTTTCTGACTAAGGCAGGCACAGTCTGCAATGTCCAATCCCAAATGTAATTGAATTGTTCTTAAAGCATGGATGGAAACTGTAATCAATTACAAAAATGGTTCCAAGTGGTTCCACGCATCATCCTCCGAGAATGTAGAGATTTACACACCATATTCTAAGAAATTAGAGAATTGACGCAACTAATAAAATGTGTGAATGAAACTACTGTACTTCTATTTTTGGAAAATCCCTCGGTTTTCCAAACAATAATAAAAATCTGAGAATGCCAAGAAAACCAGATCTAATTGAGTTTAGGCAGGTCTGATGTGGAATTTTTTCCAATTCTTTAATTTTTAAAATTTCATGATACCAAATTTACCAAATTATTCCGTAAAACTAAGTTTTTCTGAAGTCCTCAAATGCTTGCTGCAACTTGGGTTTTACTGACATTTTTTCAGAGATGTATCTTGATTGGGCAAACATATAGTGCGTAACTTTACCCAATCAGACACCATCAATGTCTGGCACCAAAGAAATATTTCGCTGAAGTTTACCTTTCCACCCTGTTTTATTTTTTGTCCGAGCTGTTCTGGGACACGCTCAAATGTCCGGTCATGGCTCGCAGAAGCCCTCATTCAGGAGCTTCAAAAGTGAGTGGGTTAAAATTTTCCTCATACCATATCACCAGCACGTTTTCGCTGGAAAGTGGCTCCTTTCCTATGCAGTCTTATTCGGAAAAGTACCAACGAGGAAACGGTGCTCACTTCCGATGGAATGCTGAAACTGCTGTATGAAAGAATTCCAGCGTGGAAGCGATTATTCAATCATTTGAATACGGAATTTCACAACCTCGCCGGATTATGGTGTTAGGTTGGTGAGAGGAGTCGTCATGAGTTTTCCTGGTTTATCGTTTAACAGTATATCTTTATTAAAATAATATAAGTTCCAAAATATGAGCACGTTATTTTTACAGGCGGTTCTTGTTACCATTTTTTTGCGTCGAAAACGTATCCAGGAACGAAATATTTTCCGAAAATATATGCGTCACATCACATCCAAAATGTAATTATCTTCTTCAGTTTTTATATTTCAAAGCTTGTCATTTGGAATTTTACCGTTTAGGCAGACTGCATCAAGATTTATGTAATATTTCAAGAGGGAAGTGGTGATAGAGGAAACTTTTCCATTAAAAGATGACGATTGTCAATCTAAAATTAAAATTGATGGCATCTGATTATCCATACGTATGTAGTGAATTTCTTACTGACCGGAATGATTTGAATGGATGTATAAAAGTTCTGTGAACCTTGTGAACCCTGAAAATCTGAAAATGAAGTTTGCATCTCAACAAATCAATCATTTGGCCTTTGCACAGAATAAACCTGTGCAGTTTTTCGATAACAATTTAAAAAATTAAAATTTTCAGGAACCAATGAATCAAAATCCCGCACAAGTACTGCCGTACATGGTTGGTATTGCTGTAACAAATATATTGTTAATGAGAGTATCTGGAGTACATAGGCCGTTGTTTAGGGCACATCGTAATTTTAGCTGTTGTCAATATTTCCTGATACATGTTGCTGGAACCAGGGAGAACTTGTTTCTGGAGTCCGATCCACAGTTTTCGTGCAAAATATTTATTCTGCAATTTATTTACAGCCTTTATTTTGCCTGCAAATGCGCACAGCTCACGGGATATAAACAGAACAAAGTTCTCCAGTTTCCCAAAAAAATTATCGAAAAGGGAAAGAAGTAGGGAACTTTTTAGGGACCAATGATGCATGAACCCCCCCAAAAAAAATACAAAATTACATCCGCTGTCCAAAAAAAAATAAATAAAATGAGACGGAATGATTTTTGTCGCTAACCCATTCTTGTATCATGCTGCTCGAGCATATTATCGTCCGTAGTATTGTAGGTGCAGCCTATAATACTCGCGACACATGTTGTTGTTGTTGTTGGAACCAGGAAGAACTCGTTCCCGGAGCCCGATCCGCAATTTCCCTGCAAAATGCTCTCACGGCTCAGGGATTCTGAAAGTTCCGTCCACCTCTACATGCGGACTCAGCAACGGAAGATTCCCAACAAGGCCAATCACGCACAGACAGAGACAGGAGAAAACGAGGGACGCTAATTTCCGAGCTGGTAATGATCCCGTGCGGTCGACTGTGTTCTGATGACCGGGTTTAGCATGCTGCCAGTGGAGTGGAGTGGCAGCATGAGCGGATTTCCATCTGGTGCCTTCATGGGATCCGAGGCGTGATCGAAAACGCGTCCGAACGAGCAGTTGGTCGACCGCGGCCAGATTGAAACCATGCGGGGAAAACTGCATCCGATCCCGAGGAAACTGCTGCTGTTCGGGTTGCTTGTGAACTAACTGTGGGGGCCGAGTTCGAGTTTGCGATCCCCCTTCCCGAAAATGAAATTANTACCACAATCCAACCACTCTCCTCAGCAGTACTCAAAAGGACCAAATAGCAAATTGTCATATAGAAATAATTTTATTATATTCAAGGTTTTATACTCGTGCAATAAAAATGTCCGCCAAGAACAATGGATTTTTTTGCGTCGAAAACGTATCCAGGAACGAAATATTTTCAGAAAATATATGCGTCACATCACATCCAAAATTTAATTATCTTCTTCAAGTCGAACTATACTTCAAGTCGAACTTTTATATTTCAAAGCTTGTCATTTGGAATTTTACCGTTTAGGCAGACTGCATCAAGATTTATGTAATATTCCAAGAGGGAAGTGGTGATAGAGGAAAATTTTCCATTAAAATATGACGATTGTCAATCTAAAATAAAAATTGATGGCATCTGATTATCCATACGTATGTAGTGAATTTCTTACTGACCGGAATGATTTGAATGGATGTATGAAAGTTCTGTGAACCTTGTGAACCCTGAAAATCTGAAAATGAAGTTTGCATCTCAACAAATCAATCATTTGGCCTTTGCACAGAATAAACCTGTGCAGTTTTTCGATAACAATTTAAAAAATTAAAATTTTCAGGAACCAGTGAATCAAAATCCCGCACAAGTACTGCCTTACATGTTTGGTAACACTGTAACAAATCTATTGTTAATTAGAGTATCTGGAGTACATAGGCCGTTGTTTAGGGCACATCGTAATTTTAGCTGTTGTCAATATTTCCTGATACATGTTGCTGGAACAAGGAAGAATTTTTTTCCTGGAGTCCGATCCAAAATTTTCGTGCAAAATATTTATTCTGCAATTTATTTACAGTCTTTATTTTGCCTGCAAATGCTCACGGCTCACGGGATATAAACAGAACAAAGTTCTCCAGTTTCCCAAAAAAAAAATATCAGAAAGGGAAGAAGGAGGGAACTTTTTAGGGACCAATGATGCATGAACCCCCCCAAAAAAATACAAAATTACATCCGCTGTCCAAAAAAAATATAAAATGAGACGGAATGATTTTTGTCGCTAACCCATTCTTGTATCATGCTGGAGCAAATTATCGTCCGTAGTATTGTAGGTGCAGCCTATAATACTCGCGACACATGTTGTTGTTGTTGTTGGAACCAGGAAGAACTCGTTCCCGGAGCCCGATCCGCAATTTCCCTGCAAAATGCTCTCACGGCTCAGGGATTCTGAAAGTTCCGTCCACCTCTACATGCGGACTCAGCAACGGAAGATTCCCAACAAGGCCAATCACGCACAGACAGAGACAGGAGAAAACGAGGGACGCTAATTTCCGAGCTGGTAATGATCCCGTGCGGTCGACTGTGTTCTGATGACCGGGTTTAGCATGCTGCCAGTGGAGTGGAGTGGCAGCATGAGCGGATTTCCATCTGGTGCCTTCATGGGATCCGAGGCGTGATCGAAAACGCGTCCGAACGAGCAGTTGGTCGACCGCGGCCAGATTGAAACCATGCGGGGAAAACTGCATCCGATCCCGAGGAAACTGCTGCTGTTCGGGTTGCTTGTGAACTAACTGTGGGGGCCGAGTTCGAGTTTGCGATCCCCCTTCCCGAAAATGAAATTATAGGCGGAATGACGATGAACGGCTGGTGGACTCTCTGTCAAGGGGACCAGAAAAAATTCGTTGTAGAGAGAATTTCATTGTCAAGAACCCCAATGCAATGGAGAGACTACCTTATGTGACTGAGGAAAAAAAAATCTTCATACAAAGAAATTCGTTGTATAGACAAGATCGTTGTAGGGAGAGCCCACCTGCACCATGTCCTCACTAATATCCGAAACGTGGTAAGCAAACAATTGGGAAGTTTCAAAAGTGGTACAAAAAATCGTGCTTGTTCATTTGACAATATATTTTTCTTCCTTCACATCATCCGCTTTTTTAATAGGAAAATCTCACATACCACTTGCCATATGCCACGCTACCTAGTGGTACTAAGTAATGGCCGTTTGAGATTCCAGGCTTGTAAATGGGTGTTGAATACGAGGGTTGTCCCACTTCGACGCGACTTTGGTTATTTCTAGAGTAGGTATGACTATAAAAAATTATTATGAAGCTCATGATATTGTAAGATTTTGGGACTTTTTCTGATCTTTAAAAACGTTTTCAATTTACTGCATGAAGGTAAGTGCAAACTTTCCAGTTACGGCCAGAGTTCTCCACCCATGACACAGGCCGCTAAAAATTTGTCAAACCAGTAGAAAAATGAAACTTCTTTGTTGTTTCAACCAATAAAAAATTTAGAAAAGATCACGGTAGAAAAAAATTCAATTTGTATCTGGCCTGGAAATATTTTAGCCCCGTATGAAAAGAACGGGGACTTCATCATTCAGTGAATATAAAATTCTGTAAAAATCCTCAAAAATCCCTGAACATTCTCTGTTCATTCTCTTTTCAAAATTTCCAAGTAAAATATACATCAATTTGTCTTTCTGTGCTTTTCGGCACCTGGCATGCAAGATTATCTGTGATTCATGGATAAAATCTTGCTTGCCATGCGCCGAATGCCTTTGAAGCTGAGAGAGGATATTGAAGCAGAATGCGCTATTTACGAGAAACCCACGTACACATTAAACTAGAGACTTGAAGCTTGGAATGTGAAGTAAATAGAAAGGCAGGGTTTTCAGCCACGCCACCGGCGGTACTTGGTTTCCCAGAAATGATATGCAAAGTCTGCCAAGTCTTGAAACTGGTCTAATTTCTGCAAAAGTTTAAAAGTTCCTGTCTCGAGACTCTCCCAGAAATTCAAAAGCAGGTATCAAATTTGAATTCCTTCTGAAGCGTTTCCACATTTAAAAAATTATCTAGCTAAAAACCAGCAGTGCCCTAATTTGATGAACGCAGACAAAAGTTCTTGAAATTTTCTCATAAACATGGAACGCATGTTCTCAGTGGGGAGAAGGAAACACGAGTATGAATTAAATAAGTGAGAGACAACGGTGAGACTAGGATTGAAACTGTTATTTTGCGAGATACTTTTTTATGCCTGTGAAAATTTATGATAAATTCCTCATACGTGTCATATGAAAAGAAAGGAGAGCGAAAACGGAACTCAACGACGAGTGATGTTTTTAACGGAGTCGAGGAATCAATCGATCGTCTTCTTCGGTCGTGGCATCAAGTCAAGACTGTATCACATGTTCCAATGCTGCACTTCCGCCTTGGATATTTTTTGTGTATTTCTTAACACCGTGAAGGAAATAAAATGAACTGTTGCCTCATACTTTCAATCGACCTCTTTATTTCAAAACAAAATGCTCCAGTGAAAGAAAGAACCTTTTCAGTTATTGTAATCATGCATCTAAAAAAATAACATTAGAGGAAACCCAACTCTAATACGGTAATTTGGCGTCCAACCATTTTTCTCCTTGCAACACCTTTCGGTCTGTAATACAGAATCTTCTTTACTTGTATGAAAGGTGCCATTTGGCGGTTGATTCGCTGCAAATTATGTTGTCCGGAGTGATCGCAAGTTTACTTTCTATAGCAGTAATTTTGAAGCATTAATACTTTTTCTCTCGTTTTGATACACAAGTAATACTGTACACGGATGCTTTGCTATAATGATGTCAAGGATTGATAGACTCGAAAAACACAAGCATTGTCCACCATTTTTTGTTGGAAGGTTCTTGGCGGACATTGTCAAGTTACGCGTAACTCGTTGTTCGTCAACTTCGGACCTTCGGATTGAAATTAAATTTTTATATCTTTTGCATGAGAAGCCTCTATATGTAGAATATAACAATACTTGTGTTTAGCCAGAAAAGTTGATTGAACTTCGAAGGCTCGTCTCAGCGAGGAAACAACCTGGTCGCCCAACCGCTGTCCATAGAGTTTCATTTGCCAAATCGCAAACCGCACCTAAACTTTTTTATGTGTGGAAGTACACTCAAGAGTCATGCAACCCGTGATTACAAAAGCTCCAGACGCTTAAAGCTCGTTCCCCGAGTCATGATGCGTGTGAACAACGAAAATAAAAAATGAATAAAATGAAAAGAGGAAGAATGGAGCGAGTCGTCGGCCCTGTTTGGGCAGGCAAGAACCCAACCGGGAGTGGGCCGATCGGTCTTTGGAGTGCGTGGACCAAGCAACGCACTCGCCCACTCGAAGCCCGGTTGCATGCATTACCGATGCCTACTGGAATAAGCCGAATCTGGGTCTCGTCGCGCACAAACTAGTCTGACTCTCACCTCGGGGATGGTCTAGTTTCTAATCACCGCCAGCGTCCGAAAAACCCGGGTTCTATAACCCATCATCCCAGCGGGAGGAATCAGCTCTTCCAGCGCTCGCTCAGTAATTGACAAAAGGCCCAGGGAAGATACAAGGGCCCACGTTTTGCGATCCCGGAGATAAACCGTCAGTGTACTCCGTCGACCCGGATTCCGACTTTCGCACGAGATTCTTCTTGCCCGAACCCAGGATTTGTTTTGTTGACCTTCCCGGATTGAAAAAAATAATAAAGAAATAAAATAGATAAGAAGAGAACTTTTTTTTAATTATGACGGAGCTTTCAACAAATGGTTCCGCGATATTTTTCTAATAAGGTAACCTTTTATAAACTGGCATACGAAGTGAAAGGAATCGAATTAGAACGTCACTTGATATGAGATTTTGAAGACAACATTGCAAAAGGTTGCGAAAATCCCACGGAGCAAAGAACATATGAACTCAAATGGGGCATAAATGTACAAATATACTAAGCTTTATTGTTCCGCTGACCTTCCTGAATAAAAAGTTCATTTCTCCAAGTCGTGTTTGACAGATGTTTTTTAAAAATACAAATTACATTATCTGAGTACTCCGGCAGGTGGCACGCAAAAATTTCCTAGTACAGTGAGAAAGAGTACTCAGTGATCAGTAAATTGATGAAACAAGTGGCTGTTATGTAATTCACACATCACTTAGAAGTTTATATAAAAATTGCAGAAAAATACGCGACACCGACTTGGACAAAAAGGATTTCATGAGAGACTTTTGCAAAATGCATAAACTAATGTGCACCCAATTCGAGTAACAGTCACGTTTAACCAGCACCAGTGTAGATAAAAAGAAATATTTTATTGTCGCATAAGTTGTAAAGCCAAGAAAAAAGTTGAAAGAATTCGGAAATTTGAATGCACGGCTATTTATATTCTGTAAAACGAATTCAACATATTGGGTCCAATTCTGAATCATTAGGTTTTTTTGTACGATTTACTGGCCAGTTTTAGTAAGATTCAAGTTGGTTGGTCAGCTCAGGTGACTACAGTACAGTACTAGAGTTGAATTATTTTTAGAGACCCAACAGAATGAGGTACATACTTTAAAAGGATTGGCCTGGGAGAAATAAAATGAATTCCTCCTTGACCCAAGTTTGGCTTAAATCACAAAAATAGAGGAAGTCATGACAACATCCTCAGCCTTTAAAGAGGCGTTTTGTGAGACTCATGTGAAAACAAGTTTTTCAGAAATGTGCAGTTTCCTGTAGATGCATTTGGTATGTTACAAAGTACAGTATACATTTGGTTTAAAGCCCACAAAACAGGTGAGATTTCGCATACTACCTCTGAATGACCAAATCGACAGATTAATTTGGTTGAAAAAGCTGCTTTGTACTTCATTTTACATTCCATCAGGTGCCAAGTCAGTAATTTTTATGCACATGAAATTGCTTCGAAAATTATGTTCTGACCCCTTTTCTTGGCTTCAAAAGGACTGGAAACATTTGATACAGGATTATAAGAGAATATTTCAAGCGTGAATTTTAATTTGAAGAATTTTCGTGATGAAATTCGCGAGAAATGAAGTGAACCCCGATTTAATTCCGAGTTAAAGGTAATGCCCTCAGGATATATGCGCCTGCCTTGCCTTGAAAGTGGCCCAATCCCGAGAAAACGCTGAAAATCCCCGAAACCTCCTCCCATGGGAAGCAAAAATACTGTGTAATGCCCTCTTTGACCGAAATACGTTACCTTCCAGATACTATCTGATCGAGGAGCTCCTGCGGATGGTTGTGAAGCTGCTGGCCGAGAAGAGTTTTATGACGGCTTCAAGAAGCGACAAGTTGCGTAATGGGGTTTTATGTCCGCGAAAGAACCGAATGCCGTGTCCGGGATTCGGGAGTGTTATCCAACGTAGGGAAATCTCGGCGGACTTTCACCGCCGCGCGAAGGCGGCTGCAGGAGGAATTTTATCGCTCGAATTCCGTTTAATTGCCGCCCCTCGGGGAGGGGGGGAGCGGCTTTCAGCGTGCATCCGGACAGACGACAATGACGAGTCCAGTGATGAGACTCTTTTTCAAATATTCAGCAGAAGGGATTTTAAACTTTTTTCTTAATTTCGTTGTTGTGAAAATTGGGCGATGTTCATGCGTATATATTCTTGGGTCATTCATCTCCAACAACGTCATCCCCAACTCGAGTTCAGGGCATTGTATTTCGTTTTTATTGCATGTAAAAATCCCTATACAGTGAGACCCCGAGATGCGGACGTAATTGGTGCATCAAGAGTGTCCCTAAGTCGAAATGTCCCCAAGTCGAGTCACATTTTCCCTTAGACTTACATTATATAATTTTTAATTTGTGTTTCATGTACGAAATACTCACCCTAATTCCATGAAAATAAAAATTTTCTCCCAATTTAAACTGATGCAATCAATGTATTTCAACACAATAAGAACATCTGGGGAATTGAATACTGATACATCATCTGTACAGTACATATAGAAGTGTTGGCATTTTCTGTAAAAAATAAAATTCAAGTGAAAAAGAGAGAAGGAAGTCCCTCTATGCTGGAGGTAATTATTTTAAATTAGCTAAATAGATGGTAAATTGGGGAGAGAAATGCCCAAGAACTTTTCTTACATCAATTTTAGGGTTGGAAACATGTGTTTCTTGTAATTTTTCCTGAAATTTATTTGCAATTTTATTGCAAAATGTCCCTATGTTGAGACAATGTCCTCAGGTCGGGACATTTTTGCGGTTTTTTAATGGTAAAATAAGTGTCCCTAGGTCGAATCATCCGCAGGTCGAGGCGTCCGCATGTGGGGGTCTCACTGTATACAGTACTTTAAATGTTTGAAGAAATACATAGTTCAATTTATCACTCCGGCTGCTCGAATTTGAGCCAAGGAGCAACTGAGTCTACGTTAAATATTCGATGCATAAAATTAACTTTAAAAATATTGTTCATGAAGATTCCAGGTACCAAGTTACAAGTTCTCTATGCACCACTGATTGAAAAGCTCTGCCATCATAATTAGTACAGTATAACGGCAGTACTGTATTCACAAACGTAAATTGCATAGACACATGCGCACATTTGAATTTGTCCATACAGTACTGTACTGTATTTACAATTGTGAGGTTAGTATTTTGAAATTTTTTTATGAGGAAGGTAAATTCACAGTCAGTACTAGCTGGTTATCTATGGGCATGTTCAGTGTAATATAATCGCAATGTTAATTTATTAAGTCAATATACATTTTTATGTCCATGAAAATATCCATAAATAAGATTGACCTCAACAAAATNGTTGAAAAAGCTGCTTTGTACTTCATTTTACATTCCATCAGGTGCCAAGTCAGTAATTTTTATGCACATGAAATTGCTTCGAAAATTATGTTCTGACCCCTTTTCTTGGCTTCAAAAGGACTGGAAAAATTTGATACAGGATTATAAGGGAATATTTCAAGCATGAATTTTAATTTGAAGAATTTTCGTGATGAAATTCGCGAGAAATGAAGTGAACCCCGATTTAATTCCGAGTTAAAGGTAATGCCCTGAGGAGATATGCGCCTGCCTTGCCTTGAAAGTGGCCCAATCCCGAGAAAACGCTGAAAATCCCCGAAACCTGCCCCCATGGGAAGAAAAAATACTGTGTAATGCCCTCTTTGACCGAAATACGCTACCTTCCAGATACTCTCTGATCGAGGAGCTCCTGCGGATGGTTGTGAAGCTGCTGGCCGAGAAGAGTTTTATGACGGCTTCAAGAAGCGACAAGTTGCGTAATGGGGTTTTATGTCCGCGAAAGAACCGAATGCCGTGTCCGGGATTCGGGAGTGTTATCCAACGTAGGGAAATCTCGGCGGACTTTCACCGCCGCGCGAAGGCGGCTGCAGGAGGAATTTTATCGCTCGAATTCCGTTTAATTGCNTACGTTGCAGGTGCATGACCCGGAGTACAATTGGAATGAAATGGAACTGCTTCTCTAATTTTTTGGAAACTTTCCCCCCTCATTTTAAAGGCAGAATTAACAAGTAGAAATGCTTCTTGCATTCGAACAAATGCGGTAAATCTATCCCAAACATAGAAACATACATTTAGAAAAACCGTAGGCCGATACAATATCTGAAACATTTCTGAAGACTTTTTGTAATATAAATATACAGTGTAAAGAATCGAGGATACAAAAATCGATATATGCTTTATTTTTGAAGTGAGTCTGAACGGAGTGTAATTTTTTGGTATTTCATCAAATAAATACAATATTCATTGTCGTTGGGTGCATATTTTAAACTGCGCTGTATATACACTGTGCTCGAATTTCCCGAGTATATGTCTCACCTGAAATTTTCAGGGCATTTTCAATTGAAAAAAGGCAGCAATTTTCTGCGAAAATGAGGCAAAAAATATGGGGATATATTTCAATGCAGCAAATTTTCTGCCACTTTACCTGTTCGATAGAATATATTTCAGTCTGAAAATCTGAGATGCGCTGGTTCCATCAAACTAGAATTCCACGCCATATATCCAGCAAACCTAAAATTTTGCACTGGTACACAATACTGTAGGTATTCCAATTTTCGAAGTTATGCTTATTTCATGGATATTTTAAATGCGATACTCGAATTGCGATTCTAGGACGTCTGCAATTTTAGGACCCAATGAAATATAAGGTGAGCTACTCTGAGATCTTCTGCAAATATAATGTGCCTCCAATTCCAGTCA
>CAJPEX010000744.1:0-83054 GCA_905338405.1 Notodromas monacha
TCACGCGGGAACTTTATTGCTATTTTGGACAAGTCTTGGCGAGGTCAAACACACCCCAACCAGTGTTCAATTATTCATACTTGACTGAGGACCTTCCTTTTGAGGTCTTTCAAGTAAATTTGTGCCCGAATGACCCCCCGACGAGGTCAACTCCTCATGTTGTCCGGTGTTCTTTTTCGTTTTGCTCAGTGGAGTCTAAGCGGATTGTCCGCAGTGTGCGGCTGAAAGGCCTTGACGCCTGCTGTTGTGCGGCAGCGCGTGTGGGCTGATTTGCAGCTCCCTGCTGATTTGGAGTTTGTTGCGGTATTGGTGTGAATTGGCACCAACAACGTCAAGCTCCTGGTGTCAAGAACAGGGCAGTCGCCCTTCAGCTCTGTCTCCGCGTTCCTGTCTCAGCTGCAGATGTATCACGCAGATTTGTCCACTGAGTTTGGATGTCCAGTGGTGGCCTTTGGGCGCGTCTCCCCCCGCGGAGGAAACAGACAAGGATGTTCATGGAGTGCGACACGGGCAGGATGGCCTGCCTGTGTTACCTGTTCGAGCTTGACGCGGCCCAACAACTTTGGCACATTGCATTCATGCGGGCAATCTGATGTTGCAGGCCATCTACCAGAGTTGGTTGCACCGGTATGGCACCTTCCACCACCATGGTCCCAAGGGAAGCCAACGCGGGTATTATGCGGCGCCCACGCCGTGTGGGTGGCTTGTGTTGCTCATGGTGCGATGCTCTGATTTCCAAAGGGACTTTGGACATTTTGCGCCACCCGCGGCTGGATTTGTTGCCTGGGATTTGGTCTTGTCCTGCATTTGGTCAGTGGTGCGGATCACCAGAGAGGGCCTGGCACCTTACGGCCTGTGTCCTGCTCAAGCACCCGAATGGCGCGCTGACGGGACAGCGACGGATGGTATTCTGCCCCTGGGAGAACACCAGCATTGCGGTGCAAACGGCAAGCGGCCCTGTGTGCCACAGGCTTTGCTGGCGTTGGATGGCGTGGGTGTTCTTGGTGACCCATTTGCGCAGTAAGTTCAAGCAGACAGCATGTCCACCCTGCAGATGTAATTGCTTTGCGCCCTTTTCAGATTTGATCCTACGGGCTTCCTGACAGGAGCGTATGGCTGTACCTACAGCCATGTTGGACTCCAGGTGAACCGTTCACAACTGCCGTTGCAAGGCGCCGGGCTCTTGGAAGTTGGATTCATTATCATGCATGCGGGACACTGCATGGTGATTGTCAAACGACATGCCATGTGGGCTGTCGGCGCACTTGGGCGCGTTTTTATTCCGTATCAGCTCCAGCGGTCGCGGTTCAATTGTCGCCGCAACGCGGACACGGATGGTTAAGAGGTTTGTGCGGTTTTTCAGAAACGTTTGTTTGTACTTTGTTCCTGTGGGGCTCCGCCGCTTTGAGGGCTGCCACATTCCTTGCCATGGTTGTTTTTCTGGTCCTGTCCGTTGCTCCCCTCATGATGTACCATGTAGTGTCCCCCCTGACCGCAACCCCTTGCCAAACAGACTGTGTTGAAAACTGATTTTGTTGTGATGAGACGCAAATGCGTCCTGGTGCTTTTTGCACTTTCGGTGGTATTGTTTGTGTTTGTTCAAATTGGTGGCATTTGCTGATTTTGGTTGTTCTTGCGCAAATGCGCAGATAGCGCCTGAGTAGAGGGGTGGGCAGATCTGGTTGATCTTGGTGCGGCTACAGTATTTCTGTGAAACTAAGTTGTGATGAATTCAAGTGCGGGTCTGATTGTTGTTCTGATTGTTATAAACTGAGTTATCCCCCACTTCTGTGTCCACCTTTTGTCTAGTTCACGTAGAGTTGTTGCAGCGCATAGAGGAGATCATCATCATCCTGCTGTATGCAGTTGACACCAACGTCCATAGGTTCTGGGGGTGGCGGCACAGGTAATATGGACGGCGGCATGGTGCCACAAGCTGGAGTATCTGCTGGTTTGGGCAGATCTGGCTGCCACTCCACTTCAAGCGGTATGAGGTTGGCAATGGATTGGCTGTGCAGAATGTGGGGAGTTGATGTCCTGTCGGCTTTGTACCGCCAGGAGACCAGCACATCCACAGCGCGGATTTTGCCATCCCGCGGACTTGCGCGGACCTCAACAATGCGACAGAGTTTCCATTTCAGGTGTGACATTGGTGTGTCACCCTTGAATGTTGCAACTTTGAGCAATGCAACCTGACCCACTTGGGGTTCCAGGTGTGTGGGCCTGCGCCCCATGTGTGTAGGAAATGCGCAAAGTTGGGTGACATACCCAACATAAAATGCGTGCCATAGATCTTTCAAGTAATCCATGAGCAGCTTGGTGCGCCATTGTAAGCCTTTTTCACCGGCGTACTCAAAAAATTGTACGGGTGGGGGACCGTAGCAGTACGGATCCCACGCCGCATCAGTTAGATCTTCTCCCCCCGGGTTTAGGAACATGGAAGGAGTGATACATATCTGATCGTTCCGATCTGTGGGCATATACGTTAGAGGGCGGGAATTTAACATCCGCTCAACGTATTTCATTGCTTCATAGATCGTGGAGGGGTATTTGAAGCAAACGCCTTTGAAGGAGCAAGCCAGGACTCCCTTTATCATCCCCATCATGCGCTTGTAGAACCCGCCCCACCTTGGTGCACGTGCTGCATTGAAATGCCACTGAATGTGGTTGCAGGCAAAGTGCTGTTCAAATGCCATCTCTTTTGCAAGCAGGAACCGTGGCCACGCTGCTAGGAAGGCAGACCCATTGTCGGATATGACAGTGGTGGGACTAAGGTCCAGAGAGTGGCAAAAGGTGTTGAAGGCCGTAATGAATGATTCCAGGGACACATCCCTGACAGGCTCTAGATGCACTGCGAGTATCAATGGACAGGAGAACACACAGATGGACATGGTTTTCCCATCAAGGGTCTGAAAGGGCCCTTCAAAGTCCACACCCACAGTCTCAAATGGCTTAATGTCAGAGTACCGGTAATGTGGAAGAGGCGCCAAAGGTTGTAGGAATGGTAGATTGTCAAACCGCTGGCACCATGGACATTCCTGGATGATGTTGCGCACTGTTTTTTGCCCTCCTTTCATCCAGTAGCAATGCGTTAATTTTTCCAAGATTGCGGTTGTGGAGGCGTGACGCCACTTTTCATGGTATGACCCAATGAACGCTCACAGGAGGGGAGGAATCTTTCCCGTCCGGGGTACTGGTATGTGGACCAGTTGTTTGCGTGCTTCAAGTCTGCACCATTGTTGCGGCAGTGAAATGTTGGTATCTTGCAGACTGCGGGACATCACCAAGTGTGTAACGGGGTCCCAGCGCAGGTCTGGGTGCCACTTGTTCTTTTGGTTGTTGGTCACATCGGTCCATGCGGTATGGTCATTGAATTTTTGGAGGATGCAAATCCCATCATCAGTGGCGGCGCGCCATTCTTTGGCGGACCATCCCAGTCTATATGGGTTGACCTTTGCCCCACTGTGGAGCTCTGCAAGAGGTTTGGGATCTTTGCGATGGCAACGGACAAAGAATTCTTTGAACCTGGTGAGCGCCATGATGGTCTTTTCAACCTTATCCCAGGTCCCAACATTCTCAAAAATGGACAGGACGGTTTGGCGTTACGCCTGATATGCTTGTTTGGGATTCTCCCAACGTTGTGCCACATGTGCCTGGACATTGAGCAGTTTGGGTGGCCACTGGTCCCAATGCGGGAGCCATTTGGGGCCATTCCACCACAATGCGGCTTGTTTTAAGGTTGCCATGTTGCATCCGCGTGAGGCAAGATTGGCAGGATTGTCTGTGCCAGGTGTGTGATGCCATTGATGTCCAGACCAGGGCGCAAAAGATCACGGCTAGCAATCTTTTGCGCCCTGGTCTGGACATAGAGGTCAGTTTGCGCTGCTACGTTTTGTATCCATGCCAAAGTGACGGCCGAATCCTTCCAATAGTGGATGGTGTGCAGGCGTAGGTCCACTTTGAGGGCAAGCGCCTGCATCATTTGTGTGGCCATAGTGGCTGCTGCCAGCTCGAGGTGGTTGATCCGGAAGGGCAGAAGGACTTGGCCCGGTTCCGGTCTGCATGCCTTGGGGATGACTTTGGACTTTCCCCAGACCAACCGCGTTTGCGGCTTTGGACCCCGAGATGTAAAATATACAGCCACACCTAATGCGATGCCGCTTGCATCAGAGGAGACGTGAATGTTGCCTGGTTCACGTACCTTCTTGGCAACTTTGCGTGGCACTTTCAGGGTGGCTGCTTGGTGCGCCTGTTGGATGAGGTTGTGCCAGGGCTTTGTCTCCTTTTTTTTGAGAAGGTATTCCCACGGCGCCTTGGGGTGTTTTTTGTCAAACCTTTGGCACATCGCCTTGATTGTGGTGATGAAGGGTGTTATAAGGCCAGGCAAGCCAAGAAGACGGCCCTTAACCCCCATTATTTGGCGTTTTTGAAGTTGCGGGCACTTCAGAAGCTCTGCCAAGGATTCTGTGCAGACGCTGATAGTGTCCGCTTCAGGCGTATAGACGGCCCCTAGGACTTTGTATGGTTTGTCATCCACTGGAGTGTCTCCTGTGGGATAGGACGTGCAAATTTTTGTGAGATCAAAGCTCCCAAGTTTCATAGCTGCAGTTGCGTGGTGCAACTTGGCTTGGACTGCCCGTGGCGTGTCTCCAGTTATGAGTAAATCATTGACATAAGTGGTCGCATCCAACTCAGCTTGTTCTGCTTTGGACATGATGCCCCAAGTGACTGCTTCCCAGTACAAGAACCGGACTGCTGCATTGAGCATGAGCGGCACACAGTTTATTAGTTTATTCCCCATGGGAGGCCCAGAAAGTGGAAAAACCTGGGGATGATACTGCCATCAGGTTGCAGTTCAGGCCAGCAAATAATAAGAACCCATTGGTCTTTGGGTGCAAGTTCAACCTGTACAAACGCTTTGCATATGTCTCCAACCGCATAAGCCTCAGTGAACCGCCAACCCAAGAGTATCTCCATGATGCGAGGTAGGATATTTGCCGCTTGGCTGAACAATTGATTACATGATAGGTTGCCGGGGTCGGCAGCGTTTCCTGCCATGACAACTTGAAGGGGTGTTGACGTGCTGGATGGCCTTGCAACCCCATGATACGGCAACTCAGTGTGTGCAATGCCTCGTGCATTCATTTTGTCCAAGGTGGTTGGCGTAATGACGCCGTCATCAATCCAGTTCTTGAAATATTCCTCATAGGCCTGGGCCAACGGGCCGCCAGTGCGTATGAGTTTGATGACTGATTGACTCCGCTGGGCCCCCGTGGGCAGATTTGGCTTACACTGGGCAGGGTACAGCGAGGTCTTGAGGAGGGGGCAACAACCCGACCCCCTGGACTGACATTGAGTAGGCGCAGGCAATCATGAAACTGTTCATCACAGGAGCATTGCTCCTCCCAAGGATCGCCAAGTATGTTGATGCGATCTTGGTACTCGTACTTGTAAGAAATTGAGTCTTCTAGGTGTGGGCTGGCCTCTCTTTTTGTACTCTGGCAAATTAGCTAAGGATAAGCCCTGTGGTCGCTTTTAAGTACCATAGCCCCTGTCCTTAGTAATCTAAAGTGGTTGGACAATCGGGTCAGACTCCTCTGTGAAGAGGCATAAGAATTCACTTCTTATGGTAGGATGCCCTGAATGGAAGGGATCCCACAATTGTTGCCGGATCTAGCCCTAGATTTGGAAGTTGCTAAGGATTACCATTGATGCTGGCACCCACCACAAGGCTCCGCGTTTATGGGTTTTCAAAATGTAGATTTGTGGATTGGAAATGAAATTAATTTGTTAAAGTATGGAAAATGGGATATTTCGTACTTCATTGTAGTATTTACAAAGGCTAGTTGTCTCTTTAATATGGTCGGAATTGGTTACTGAGAAAACTGCTTTATTTTGGAATTTTGTATATAATTTGATGGAAATTATTGAATTTAATGGACGCCATCACTGAGGAAGCTGAAACTTCCGCAGCAATTTCCCGGACAGAAAAGAGGGGCGGGCGAAGGGGTGTCACCGTTTCTCATCACTTTTTTCGTGTGCCGGCACTTTATTACCTTTGCCGGCAGGCGGAAATTCCCCAGGCGCCATAAACCCTGAATCACACCCCTGACCTAGATGTTAAGTTGGACAGGGTTATCAGGAATAGGGAAATATTTTGGATGTAAGTTTTGGAAGGGAGATCTATGTGACTGGAAGATTCTTCCCAACAAATTTAAAAATGTGAGAGAATCAAATCTTGCAGCTTTCCCACTATACCTCGCATGATTTAAAAAAAAATCCTGGAATCAAGAACAAATGGTGGATGGGTGAGAGGGGGTGGTGCACTTGGCATCAACCTCGGAGACAGGGAACGCAGCTGAGCCTGGGGGGATTATGGGTGCTGGCAATAAAATTGCAGACAGGCAAAAAAACTGTTGACGACTTACCAGAAACCCTGACACCCCCTCGCGCCCTCTTTTCTGTCCAGGGAAATTGCTGCAAATGTTCCAGCTTCCTGGCACTTACAATACAGGGAAGAAAACAATACTGGTCAAAAATATATATTTTTCAACACGGCCCTCACTCAAACTAGCAGGGGGAAATCCGGTTTCAGGAAAACAGTAGTTATGTACCAGAGAAAGAAGAAACACTTGGAGTGAGAGTAAACAAGCCTTTTAGGAAAATCATCAAAGGGCACTAAAATGCTTCTCTTCCCAGTAAAATCCATGGGAAAGGCCTGTCAAAAACCATTTCTGAATTGAACCAACTTCAATTCTAGGAGTCCTCCCAATAAAACCTCAGGTGTTCTTGGCAAAGTGAACCTTTCTTCCCAGAAAGAATACAATAGGCTAAAAAAGAATCACTTCACAGACAACAACACTTACACAGAAAAATTTCCCAAACAAGGAAGACACTGTACAGAATCCTGCCGGAGTGTATTGAATTGTAATTATGCACTAAATACCAAGAATTATTTGGTTCCAGCAATGCTAGGACAAAATCTTCCTGAATCAAGCAATAATATTACTGCATATTATTCTGAACAATTAAAGAAATAAAAATTCAAAATAAATTATATAATATACTGCATTTGTACTGTATTCTGTATCTTGAATTATCATCTAGAATGGGGACTGTGAAGAGATCGTGAACTCGACAGAAATTTTGCAGTGCCTTGGATGTTCAAAAAAAATTATTTCACAGCAGGATTTTTGTCAGGCAGATATTACTTTTCTCTCTTGGATTTGCACAGAATTCAAAAGCAACTTGGAGGTTTTTCCTTTGCAATACATTTGAGTTTTTCATCAAGGCAAGTCAAGATCTGCAAGGCCTCTGGTCTCAACTCTGTGTAGTGGTTATTGTTTAGCCTATTGTATTCTTTCTGGGAAGAAAGGTTCACTTTGCCAAGAATACCTGATGTTTTATTGGAAGGACTCCTAGAATTGAAGTTGGTTTGATTCAGAAATGCTTTGTGACAGCAAGTGATTGATTATTGGCTTGATTATTATTGATTATTGATTATCTATTGATTTTTATTGGCTTTGGGTTTGATTCTATTGATTGTCTTGTTTGTTTTGGTATTAATTGTGATTTTTCCCAAAGAAATTGAACTTGTGTTTCAGTGTCAGATTTTCATACATAATATATTGCTACTCCCATTGCTAATCCACTTGAATCACTAAATGCATGTAATTCTGAACTTGTTTCATTTTTTACTCTGATTCTTCTGGGGAGTTTAATTTGTTTTACTTTATCTAATTATGTTGCTAAGATTTTGAATTATTGTGTTTCTCTAGGATTTAGTTTTTCATCCCAATCTGCATTTGGGTGTTTGTCATTATACTTTTGTAGAATTAATTTGGCTTCTGTTGTGGATGGAGATGCACTTCCTAATGGATCAAATGGGGCAGATATTAATCCTACTGCTTGCCTTCTTATTGACTTATTTTTTGTAAATGTAACAACATTTTCAATTGACGGTGATATTTTGTCTGTAATTGGGTTATAAGTGAGACCTAAGATTTTATAAGGTTTTAATGTTTCTTCTGTGTGTTGTTGTACTGGGTATGTTCTTATTTTTGTTAATTGGAACTTAATTTTTTGTTAATTAAAAGAAGAACTGATGTTGTTCTTCTAGCGTTATATACCCTTTCTTATGGGCTTCTCTATATAAATACCTCACACTTGCATTTAGTATAAATGGGGCACAATTTATTGCCCATGGCAATCTGAGCCATCTGTAAAATTGAGGCTTATAAGATTCATCATGTTGTTTTTGTGGCATCCATATTATTAAAAGCCACTGATCTTATTTGCTTAATTGTACTTGTACAAATGCCTTTTTTATGTCTGCTATTCCAAATGATTCTGAAAACCTTAATCTTAATAACATATGAGCTGTATTTGGAAGCAGTTTTGGACCTGGATTAAATAAATTGTTACAGGATGCTTTGTTCTTATCCGTTGCGTTTCCTGCTATACGACTGTTAAAGGTGTGGTAGGATGGTCAGGTCTTGTCACACCATGATGTGGCAATTCTGTATATGGTTTACCTTTTTTGTTTAACTCTTGTAATGTTGTGGGTGTGATGATTCCATCTTTAATCCAGTCATTTACAAATTGATGGTAGGCCTCTGCCATTGGTCTGCCCTTCTCTAATAGCCTTATAACGGATGAGCTTCTTTGCTCTCCTGTTTTTAAATTTTTATTACAAAATCGTGGAAAGCATGGATTTTTTGAAATAGTTGCTATAACTCTTTTGTTTTCAATTTTGATCTGTTTAAGGTATTCTGATAACTGTAATTGTGCAACATCACTATTGTCATCTGTTCCAAATATGTCAAATTGATCTATTCTCAGTTGTCTTAGAATTACTTGGTTTAATTCATAATCATCTATTGTTTGTTCTGGTGATTTTATATACATATTCCTAGGTGTAAATATGGGTATATCTTCTGGCGTTTCATACCAGTATCCTCTAGATATTAAACCAAATGGGGTATTTGTTAAATGAAACCATGGGTCATCATATAGTGGGAATTTGAATGGTGTGTGTAGTAATACTAGATCTTTTCCCTTCAGTATTAAGTCAAACGATATTTCTTGTGTATGTAATATTCTGGGGTCTGCAAAAAGATGATGAAAGTCTTTTAAGAATGTAAAAACACTAGGATTTCTTCCTGTCCAATGTGTAATGGTACAACTATTGCCTCAGTTTTGTGTCTGTAGTGTGGATGCATATGAGATTTTAATATTAAATTAACTGTTTGTGATTTTAATAAATTTGTCCCTTGACCAACACTGGATATTTCATATGCTTTTTGTGTTTTATACGTTTTGAGGTTCATTGTTTTAACTGCACTTTTGGTTATTAGGTTTATTTGTGCTCCTGTATCTAATAGTATGTGTATGGTTTGGTTACTTTGTGCGCATGTAGCTTTTGATGTTTCAAGAAAACAGCATTTAGGGCTCTTAAAACCTAAGCTTAATGATATAGATACCTTTTCTAGTCATGTATTTGAGGCATTAGCTGCATTAGAAGATGCATTTTGTGAACTTGCTGGTGCATTTTTTTGTTGATTTTGATTGTTTGATTGATTTCCCAAGCTGGGACAGCGACAGTGGACTGATGCACTGGCTTGTTGGCCATTATTCTTTGTGTTTTTGCTATTGAGTTGATTGAATCTTCCTTGGAATTCATTGAACAATTGTTGTAATGAGTATTTTGATTCACCATTTTCTTGTTTGATAGAATTATTATTATTATCATATCTTTGTTGATTTTGATTCCTTTTGTCATAAGGGTGATAGCAATTTCCTTGATTATTATAACCACCTCTTCCTCTTGAGTTGTTGTATCTGTTATTTCTGTAATTATTTGTGTTGTTGTTATTGTTATTCCTACATTAGATTGTATGATGCTTCAATTTAAAATTTTTACAAGTCCATTTGCTGATACAGTTGTATGCTTTATGTCCTGGTTTTAGGCAATTAAGGCATAAATTCTTTTGTTGAACAACTTCTTGTTTCTTTTGTAAGGGTATTTGACAGTAAAAGAAGGGATGTTTTCTGTCACAGAATAGACAGGGTCTCTTTTGATTTTCTTGTGTAGTGTTGGAATTTTCTTTTTGCGTATTATTCTCAATTTTATTTTCCTTTTTTGGTTTTTCTTCTTTGTCATTGCTTTCTACTTCTTGCATTTTTTTCCAGTTTTACTGACACTTCTGTCATTTTTGGTGTTTCTTTTTTGATTTGTATAGATTCACTTTTGATTTCAGGCGTTTGTTTCTTTTGATATTTTTGTTCTTCTTTAGCAATATTGACATTAACTTTGAAGAGAGATAATTTCTTGTTGCATGAATCTGTTTGTTTTTTGATTCTATCACTACAGTAGCTAGTGTACCATCCATATTGTTTGTCTGGGTTTTGTTTCCATTCTTGTAATATTTTTTGATTTAGGGCACCTGAATTTACTTTTGAATTGATTTAATTTTCCAAATTTGATATTATAGACCCTTGATCTAAGTGGTCTAGAACTGTTGGCCATATTTTTGCATGTATGGTTCTTAAATCAACATGTAAGTTTACGAGTAAAGCCATTTGTTTTTTAACTTCTACATAAGAAGCGCATTGTTTGTAAGTTTGATCTGGTTGTGGGAGATTTTCTATCTCTTGAAGTATTTGTCTAATTTGCTGAGATATGTTGCCATAATTGTCAAATAGAATGCGTAAGGCTTCTAAGTATGCAGTATCATCATTTCTTCCTCTGTAATGTTTTATTTTTTGGAGTGCGCCTCCATCAAGATGCATCATAAGTACAGGCCAACCTCTATAAGTTGAACCTCCCTAAGTTGAAAACCCCCCTAAGTCAAATTTTTCCCCAGTCCCCTTCGAATCCCTTAGACAGTAATGTTAAAAAAAGCTCCCTAACTCAAAAAAGTTCTGTTGGAAACCTCTCTAAGACGAATTTTTGTACACAGATTTTTGTACAGGAGGAACCATAAATGTTTTTACTGCAGGCATTTTTTTTGGGAGGAGAGCTGCTTTAATCTGACGCAGCATCCTCCCCCATTGATTGAACAGTAAAAAGGGACACTGTTTCTGGCACCCAGGTGCCAGAAACAGTGTCTCTGTGTTCAATCAATGGGGGAGGATGCTGCGTCAGATTAAAGCAGCTCTCCTCCCCAAAAAATGCCTGCAATAAAAACATGTATGGTTCCTCCTGTACAAAAATCTGTGTACAAAAATTCGGTTCTTGGGATAGGCGCCCACCAACCTTTTGTGCCCAGAAATCTGGGTAGATAAATCCAGTGCCCACCACTTCAACTGCCTGCGCCAAAAAAATTCTTTGACCTGTGGCACCATTAAGGAAGTGCAGCAGCAGATTTTATCTCCTTTGCCAATCTTTCTTCTTTCATCCCCAAGTCCTGTTCCCCAGCATGTTTCAATTTCTGGGACAGTATTTTCAGTCCATAAAATATCCATGAGGAAATGTGTTTTCTACATGGGTACTTTTTTCTGGTCCTATTTCAAGTGGACATACAAGACTGCAAATAGACCAGTATAAAAATAATTTCAGCTGTTGTACAGTATGTAGGGTATCTTACTGATTTTCTGTGCTCATTATTCAAAGGACTTCAACATCTACATAAAGTAAAGTTATTTGCCAAAAGTTTGCTTTTCTTTGAACATTTCTCAAGGGGTATTTGTGTAGCCTTTCATACAAAGCTGTATCAAGCTTTGAAAACAATTTTTGTTATGTCAGGTTACAATTATACAGTTGAACTTGGATACCTTCAGCATTCCCAAGTGGAACACCTCTCTGTCATTTTTTTTCCTGATGTACACTTGCTGGGACCATAAGTCAGTCTATTGTCCTGGGTTTCACTGAAATTATTTGTCACAGTTCCTTCCCAAAAGTTGCTGATTTCAAAGGCATGGGAGCAATCAGTTTTCCTCATCAACCTGACCAAACTTCTCTAAAACAAATTGGATTACAAGGCCAGTGGTATCAAGTTTAAACATTTTATAAAAGGAAACAATGCATCAAAACTGCTGTTTCCACAAATAATTGAGAGGTGTTTGACTTTTGAATGCTCAAGGTATCAAAGTTCAACTGTATAATTGTTACCTGACATGAAAAAAAATTCAAAGCTTTATACAGATTTGTATGAAAGGCTACACAAATACCCCTTGAGAAATATTTAAAGAAAAGCAAAATTTGGGCCAAATACTTCACTTCACCTAAATGTCAAAGTTCTTTGAGTAATGAGGGCAAGGAATCAGTAAGATGAGCTACATACTGTACAACAGCTGGAATTAAGTTTATACTGGTCTATTTGCAAGCTTGTATGTACACTTGAAATAGGACCAGGTGGAATATCTCCACTTGCAACAAAATTCAAGGGACCAGAAAAAAATACCCATTGTAGAAAACACATTTCCTTTTAGATATTTTATGGACTGAAAATACTGCCCCGGAAATTGAAACATGCTGGGGAACAGGACTTGGGGATGAAAGAAGAAAGATTGGCAAAGGAGATAAAATCTGCTGCTGCACTTCCTTAATGGTGCCACAGGACAGAAGATTTTTTTGGCGCAGGCAGTCAAAGTGGTAGGCACTGGATTTATCTACCCCAGTGTTATACCAAATTCTCCCCCAATATTTCATCCTGAATTTCTTTTCTGTGTTGTCCCCAAAACCTCCCTAAGTCAAAACCTCCCTAAGTCAAATTTTTTTCCTGGTCCCTTGAAATTCGACTTGGAGAGGTTCAACTGTATTTGAATATGTTGTATTGGTTCTAATTGGTCTTTAGGTGCTTCATGTACTATTTTAAATTGTGTCCATACTCGGTCAAAGGTGACTTTATTGTCTGATGATCCTTCAAATTTGAAATCTTCTACATATGTCTTTTTGTAATCTTTGATGTATCTTTGTTGTTGATCATTGGGAAATTTAAGTTGTAGACCTTTTCCATATTTGTCTAATTCACTGCATAATGATCCTTTTCATTGACTCATGTCTATTCCAAATCCTTTTTTAAAGATGTCGTAGTATCAATATATGTGTCTATTTCTGTTGATTCTTTTTCTTGTTGTATCATTTGAGGAATATTTTGTTGTATTATTTTTTGAAGTTCAATACTTTTAATATTTTCAATTTTTGCATTTTGATGATCATGATTGTGTTTTCTTTGCTACCTTCTTGATTGTTTTCTTTTTGAGTCCTTTTTGATTTGTTGATTGCTTTTAAAGTTTCTTGCTTATTTTTTACAATGATTGGATCAATTTCTGGTATATCAATGGATAAAATTTCCATTTTTTGTGGGCACAGTTTGATCCAGTTTTGTATTAGTGTGCCTACTTGACTTCTTATAATTTTTTGCATATCTTTCTGTAAACGTTTGGTTTGTTGTAGATCATTATTATTTAGGATGGAAGTGTTGAAGGAAATAAATTCTGTTGTTGTTTCTATAAAATCTTGTAAAATATCAGTAAAAATTTCTTCTTGATGTTCTGGAGCAGAATCAATAAATGTTTGATCAGCTGCAATAATACCTTTTATTATTCTAAAAAGGAGAGATATAATGGAAATTTTCTGCTGTTGTATATATTCTTTGTAATATTCCTCTTTTAATTTCTTTAGGTCTGGATTTTTGGAATGTTCAGACTCTTTGTCCTCAATGGGGAATGGTTTGGGAACATTAAAATTATCTTGTATATTTTCAGGTTCAGAATGTGTGTCAGAATTAAATTGCACAATTACAGTGGAAGGCGTATTTATATTATCTTGTAAATTTTCTTCATTATTATTAAGGGTTTTATTATCTTTTGATGCTTTTGGTCTTCCTGTTTTTGCTACTTTTGCGGGAATCTTGTCAAGGGGTTCAAACCTGGATTTTGGTGGTCATTAGTGGGATGACTGGTTGTAGGTCGATGTTTGACTCCTTGTCCTTGTACCATTGTTGTAAACAATATTCTGCGCAAATTTCAAGATTTGGGATCACAAACTCAGGTGTTGGTTTTTTGAAAGAGAGGTATTGAATTTAGGGTAGTAAAGATTTTTTTTAGTTTTTAGTTAATAGAAAATGGATTGAAAAAAGAGCTCTGCTACCAATTTGTTGGGGACAGAAGTCACCTCAACAAGGATTTGCTGAAAAGACAAAGTTAGAATAGTTTTGAAGAAAACACAGAATCAGCTTGGGACTAGGGCCGGGAATTCACAATGGAATCCCTAATTAATAGTTGAGGTATATTTCAGATGTCCCAATAAATGTTTGACAAAGAATCACACGAAACACAAGTTTAGAAAATTTACAAATTAGTTTGAACAACAAAAAACCTCTCAGAAAACCTCTCAACGCAATGCTCTGGCAGCTAAAATCAGACTGTGTCGTTTTCTGGATAAAAGGAGGTATTTATTAATTCCTTCTCTGGTCCTTGATCAAGGGCAGGAGAATCTTGGAGGCCTGGGATTGGCCAATAAACTGGTCATCAAAGACGTCTTGGCGCCAAGACTGTTGAATTTTTCTAGGGAGGAGGAAAGTTGTTGACGACTTTCATCCATTTTTTATGTGCGGGTGGTTTTTCACCCAATTAAACATTCATTATTAATTTTCTGAAGAGGGTATGCGCAGCAAGTCCCCAACAGCAACCATGCCATACCAAAGAATATGCACCAACTTGTGCTCTTTCCCCAGACCAGTGGTTGGCTGAAAGCGTTGGATGTGAAGATCCAAGGAACAGTACAAAGCTGATTCACTCTTCCCCATGACACACCAATTGGCTTCTTCTAAGCAGGATATCAGGATGATGGCCCAACCATCAGTTGCTTGAAAAACCTCATTCCTTGCTTACAGGTCAATAGGTTTGATAATTTAAAAACAGTGGATGAGCCCAATATCTAGGCTGTATTAAAGAGTTCCCACATGGAAGCAAAAATTGGCAAAGCACAAACATCATACAAGATTCAGGAATCTGTGTTACTGTCTAAGGAGGAAATTGCCTAATACTGGTGAATGCGCCTGTATGATTCCTGATATGGGGATGGTCTTAGCAATATTAATGAGACCCTGGTGGCAAATGATTGGGTGGGGGATGGGACTACCTTACTTCCTGGAAGTAGTTTCATCCAAGCAATCAATATACAAGGAAACCTGATTGCAACAGGTGAACAAACAACTAGGGGTAGGGGACCTCTGCCAAGATGCTCAAAGGGCTGTAACAAAACTGAGTCACAGGGTCACATCTTGCAGAGCTGCAATATAAGTCATGACATCTGGTGTAAGAGGCACAATGCTCTGTGTACTAAACTATCCAAGATGCTCAGAGAACAAGGGCATCATGTCTTTGAGGAGCAAATGTTTGCAATAAGTATTGGAAAGCAGAGACCCAATATGGTGGTGGTTGGTGATGGAGTTGTGTTCATACTGGTTGTGCAGGTAACCTCCAACAGACATTTAACATCTCTTGGTGGCAAACATATGCATAATGTTACATACCATCCACCCAGAGGTGAGAAAAAAGGTCTTGTGTGTTCCTAGTTTATTTTCCTAATGTCCGAGAAGTCTTGATAAAACAGCATAAAAAATTTGAGAATATTCCCAGCAGTTGTTTGAACCAGTCCTAAGGGCCCTGCTGTGTCATTCCACGCAGAAACAGGAACCTCATCAATGGATCAATTGACCCCTGCACATGATATAAGAGGGTAACAAATAACTCTTTCTAAGGCAGGAAAAAAAACCAGAAGAAATGAGGATGCAGTACTGAAGAATGAAAATACCTCTAATAAAAATCTCATTTTGTCATTATAAGCCACTGAAGTACTTGAAAGCTTGGAGTAAAAATTGGAGGAGGAGCACAAAAATTGGGGCTCATAATCTTATGAAACTCCCACTTAATATACAACATATTCAGAGGGTCCAGGATTTAAAATGGGTTTTGTAAATGTTCACCATAATTTCATGCAATGCAATTCTTGGCTAGACACTTGCTTGTAATTCAGGAACCACTGATCCAGGAACTCACTGAAGGCGCGCACTCACAATTTCAACCCTGAAAAATCCCTCAACTGGTTCAGCTCAGGTTCTTCATTCGGTGAGTCAACAAGATAATCTTTTCCTGAACTGGGACATCTTCCACTGGAAAAAAAAAACAGTATGCACTCAGACAGGTTTGCAACCACAAATCACAGAAGTAGAAAAGAGTCAGGAAATCTCGACTGGAACAATCTCGATCCACAAAAAATGCAGAGGAATTATTTCTGGTCACCCATTGTCTTCCTTCCACCATTACAAGTTTCCTTTGCAACCAAAAGGACTGGTGAGATTACATTTTGTAACATCCAACATATTCTATACAAAAGTATGCTGAATGGTGCACAGCAGTGCAGAATCAGTCAAACCCCGTTAAACCGCCAACATCTGTGCAGCAAGATTTTGGCGGTTTAACGAGGGTGGCGGTCTATTGAGGGTAGCGGTTCACTATAAAATTACTATAGGACAAAAAAAATTAAGAAAAAGCATGATGGATATAAGAATATATTTACATTAATATATGACTTTTTGTGCATTTTTATTAGTGTTCTTGTTGAATTTTGTAGCAAATATTGCATCCATTTGGTTTTGATTTTTCAGACATTGCATTCTGTTCATATTTTTAAATTGAATCTCTCACCAAATTGGCGGTTTAAAGGGGTAAAAAAACAAGGGCAGGTGCCAATTTGTGGCCAGAAAATTGTTGGCGGATGGTGGTCTATCAAGGTTTCCCCATCCTTTTAACATTGGGGAGATTTGTTTGGGGTAAAAATATTGCGGGAGGTGAGGGTGGCGGTTTAACGGGGGTTGACTGTATTTTTTAAACTGTATGACACACGAAAAGGCCCCAGACATTCAACAGCAAAACATTCAATAAATTCAAATTTGGCCACTAAAAAAGGCATCACACTAAATTAAAGATACCTTTGGTATTTGCAAGATGTTCTCTTCCCGATGATTAGAAAAACTATTAGCTACAGACTTCACATTCTACTCAACGTCTGCCACACGGAACAATACCAAAAATGTGAACCAGGAGTAGCTGACAAACCCAGCCATGGAATGCCAATATCAAATCAAAATAAAAACAGCATTCCCAAAATCACTCCAGAACAGATGTTAAGACCGCAGGGTCATCAACTATCATCACCAGTCTCAAATCTGGAATACTTTTCCTTTCTGAAATAGTGAATGAATTATATGTGAAGTTCATCCGCATTTAGAATTGCGATGCTGTAGGCAGGTTGTCAATTGCGCAAGAACCTCCGTTGGAAAAAGATTTCAATACACTTTTTCTTACCCGTTCCAACATTGAAATCATCATTGGGAAGATCTTATCAATCAAAACTTCCTCTCCATTCTGGCTCCAAAGCAAATATGGAATGAACCATAAAAATATACCTTCGAAAAAAATAAATAAAAACCTCATGCCATTTTCCTAGTCCAATAATATATTAATTTCCCTGTCCTCAGACTTCTCTCTTGCACGTTTCTCAGCACAAGCTGGAGGATCTTACCTTCCCAATGCCTCAAAACAGTCTTCCCAAATTTTCATAGCTCGTACGGTACGAGGCAGGTAATCGTTGTGTACAGTATTATCAAACATTCAATGTGCATTATTTTGGACAATGGCTTTCTTCGTTTTTTATTTCGCCTAAAACTTCTTTCAAAAAGAGGCTACCACCAACAAGATGTAGGATTCACACTTTGGACACGACCTGATTGAGTACCCCATGCTGAACAGGCAGTATCAAAATTCGGCTTCATAAAATACATAGAAACACACTCACCAGAACAAGTTGCGACTCGGTAATGGACATCGTTTAGTCTATCAGAGGATCAACCCTGGCTGCTCCAGGCACTGAAGGAATGGCGTCTTTCAAGAACTGGGCGAAAGAGAAGCCAGACGTTTTCCGGGCGACAACTGTACATACATTGGGTTCGATACTGCATTTGCGGAACATGTCCGACGAACATTGCCGTACAAAGCGCGTATGAAGCCTCCCGAATGATGAACAGATGCTGTTGCACATCTATGCTCTGCAATGGAAGGATCATATTCTAACGCCATACACGCACAAGACCTAATCTTTTCGTTTTGTCTACGAACAATGCCTCTTCCAAGCAAAGATAGGTTCCCCAACAGAGCATTCAAACATTTATGTTTTCCACTCGAATCACTCTTCGTCGCATTTTCCTCGGCAAACTTGAAAAGCATTCCAGATGGGTGCGCGTTTCGAGATGAGAGAAACTCACTTTCCAGTTCATCCAAGGTGGCATGAATGCGATAATCCTTCGTAAGTCTCTTCAGGTCTCTCAAGCAAACCCTCGCAACTCTTGGATCATCCGGAGACTCCCGAGCAAGATTCACGCTTACATCGACAACTTTCGTCGTGAAACATTTTGATTCACTTCGACGAGACAGCTTCATATACTGCAAAATACAGGCAAGATCATAAAGTCACATAGGAAAAGTCAAACCATTCTTAGATCTTTGAAAACAATGCACACTATTACCAATTTCTCTATCGATCCCTTCCTTGAAAGCCTCATCAGACGACGCACAAACCAAACCCAAATGATGCCCTGGATACTTTTTCCAACGATTTCACGAATTATAAACGTGTTTCTCATCCATTCGTAAGATTGAATCGAAGACCTCAACAAAAAACCCAACACATTTGGAACAAGTCTTCCATCTGATGTTTTAAAGTTTTCCAAATTGCAGAGGCAGTTGAGTGTGTTCAACAACTTGTGAAATTTTGCGAATTCAAAAATTACAAGAAATTGCCACGAATTAGATATGCTATTGAATTTCGCTAAAACCGTTGCAGTCTCCAGCAGTCACTCATCTAAAAAAAATATTTCCCACACAATTTTTCTATGAAAAGTAGTCTAACATTTGACAAATGAACCGCATAAGCACAGCGGTTCATCATGTACAGTATAAGACGTACAATAAATGAGGCACTCCTATGATTCTTTGGGGACACTTCAGTGAATTCAAATCTAAGATGAGGTTCTCACATTTCACACAGTCGCAATATGCCAACAATTCCGATGGTCACCTCCATCCATGACGATTGAGCGATCCCTTACTTGACGAAAACATGCCAGAGGCAGAAACCTGCCTGTGAAGAACACCCGAGTTTCAAAAAGTTTTCCTCCACTGCTCGATGTTTTTAGATTTTCCATGAAAGGCACAGGATCAAAAGTATGCAGTACTTGAGATGTATAGGCACTGCACAACGAATGCGACGCATATTCCAGGTCGATTTTGGAAGGATTGACTTGGTCTTCAGTGGACAAGCACCACTTCTGGTACTCGATTCAGTCTCAAAATATTGCAGAAGGCTTCATGTGAACGTTCCAGCCGTGATTTGAGGTAGCCAGTGAGTTGATAAACGCAGTTCTCTCCACCTCGGGGTCATCCGCTGCCTTCAAGAGAGAATGAATGAATTAGCCTCAAATTCAGGCAAAACGTGAAAACGGGATGGGATTACACAAAGCAGCAGCCTCCGTTAATCCCTTCACAGGTACTCCAAGAAAGCTAACACCAAGATCTAATTACATCCCTTCTTTGCTCAACTTCAAAACTTGGCTTCAACAATTTAAAAAACGATAATTCCCGCTAAATTGACGATTTTAGCTCCACTGTTGCATCGGGTGAATATACTGTATCTTTTGTCAGAGGCGTTACATTAGGCCAATCATGCGTTGAACCACTATTTCATCCGTCAAGATCATTCTCAGTTTTTGTCAGCCTAGATTTCTTGAGTTTTTTGTCGGCTAATTCAGTTGTCTGGTCGCATCATTACTCGTGACATCTCAATTCCACGCAAAGTTGAAGCTATTGCAAAGCTTTTATCAAAGAAAAATCCAGTGGGACCTAAGCGACGGATTTCAATGATAAAGCGCAGCTGACAAATCTTACTATACGCACAATTCGGGTCAGGAGATTCTCACCTGCTTGAATTCAACAGTAGCCACCAATTGGTACACGAATCTCACCGTCAAATGCCAGCGGAAACCCAACGGCCATATGCATGACAACATAACGTCGGAGGATTGAGAACGAACCCCTCGGTGGAAGCATCGTGTACCTCACAAACCCTTCCACCGACTCCTGATCACAACACTTCTGTGTTCTCCACTCAAATCGCCCAATTTGTCTTCATTCCGGAACCCTTGCTTACGTTGCATACAGCGGAGTTGTGGAGACCTTCCTGGATCCACCCCAAAGGGATAATACTGGTCTCCCCAGTTTCACGACACCAAGAAAATCGTCAGCGTCCTGCAGAGGAATCCAGGGGAATATGCTTTACTATTCTACCTTCACAAAGAAAAGTGGAATAGTAAGACTTTTGTCTCTACACACTCTCAATCAGGCATTGTCACCTTCTTGAAGTAAAGCACACACTAAGTAGAACACAAGGGTAGCAGATTATATTGGCACCCACTCAGGTAGCAGATTATGACTAATACAGTACACACAATAAAAGGCACTGATTCTCCTGACAACCGTTTGGTTCAGGAGCTATAGACAAAGTGAGGCTCTCTTAGGCCTCAGGGGTATGGGCGCGAGTCGGTTGACGCAAGCGCGCGCATGTATTGCGTCAGCCAGTTCGGATTGGTGCGGCGTAACAAAAGAAAAAGAAACAGTCGATGTTGCGTTTAGGCCTTTGCGCGGGCCATGATGGCGGTACCTATGGACCCACGCGGGGGTCGTACTCTCCCCCCCCCAAAAAAGAAAGGTGCCGGCGGTGGCAAAAGAACAAGGGAGGAGGAGGCCAAGGCTGACAGTATCGCGAGGGGCATCGGCGGCGGACTTTTGGTCAAGATCCTTGGGCGTCCTGAGATTCTGTTGAGGTGAGGTTGTTGTTGCTAGTATTTGTTGTCCGTGATGGGTCCTGTGCCGTTGAGCGGTTGTGCCAGTGTCCGGCGGCGGGGCTTGATGTCCGCTGGCGCTTCCTCCACTGACAATTTGGAGCTACTGGAGCTGGGGAATCGGCGGCATTTGCGGCGGTTGTTAGATCCGGTTGAGGCGGCAGTGTTGGTTCCTGGGGAGGGCTGTTGAATGGCGGAATGTCGACGCTTGATACGGGTGATGTCGCGGTGGGAGTGCATGGCAGAGAGCGGTCTGGCATAGCTGGGGCCTGGTTGGGCGTCTCGCTGCATGCCTGATGCACTTTGGGGGAGCTCGTCGTGGGATGGGCTTTGTTGTTGGATTCATTTGTAGCGTCGAGTGTCCCTGGGTCCAGGCAAAATCGAGGCCGATTGGTTTCTTCCGTATCCAGTGAACAGAGGGATTTTGTACTATGTTGTTTCATTAGATATTTTGGTATAGTAGGGGGTGGCGCGACGGGAAAGTTATATGCTTGTAACTCCCAGGCATTTGCTTGTCGATTGCCCGCTAGGGTTTGGATGCAATATTTTGCTTTGCCAAGGATTGCTGTGATTCGGAAAGGTCCGAAGCGTTTTGGTAAGAAGCGCCGGTTTGCGGCGTGTTTTTCTGTTGTTTTCAGTTGTGGCCTGAGGGTTACCATTTGGCCGAGTTTAAATTTGGGTTGGCGATGTCTATTGGCCTGCTGAATGTACCGTTTGCAGTATCTTTGGTTAGTTACTTTGACTCTTTTGAGTTCAGGGGATATGTCCCTTGGCGGTAGTTCAAATCTGATGTCCGCTGGGGTGGGTATTGGCTTTTTGTGCCAGAGTTCTATGGGTGGTAGCCCGGTGGCGGTGTGTGGCATTTGGTTGTATGCAATTGCTGCGTCGAGTAAGACATCATCCCAAGTGGTTGGGGTTGGTGCTGTCTTTGCTATGATAGCCAACAGGGATTTGATTGCTTGCTCACAAGCGCCGTTGCCTTTGGGGTGGTATGGCTGGGCAATGTGTGATGCAATTTGATTTGCGGTGATAAACCTTTTGTACGGCGCTGAGTTGAAGACCGCTGCTCCATCTGAATGGATTATTTTGAATGTGCCCAGTTGGGCGAAAACGTCCACTAGGAAGCTGCATAGGGCGTTTGCCGTTGCGCGTTTGACAGGTGTGGTGACCACTCTGCGTGAGTAGTAGTCAGTAGCGACAATTGCGTATTGGTTGCCATTTGTTGATGGGGGGAATGGGCCCCAGAAGTCGACTCCGAGTCAGTCGTGTTTGTCTGCTGGCGGAACAGGTATGAGTTTGGTACCCACTGCGGCGGTCGCCGAGTTGAATGTGAAGCATTTAGCGCATTGTATGACGTGATGAAATATGTTGGTGTGCATGCCGGGCCAGGTGAACCTTTTTTGTATTGTATTGAAGGTCTTTTTCCAGTTGGTGTGGCCCATTTCCACATGATATTGGTCAATGATATCGGCGCGTTGCCCAGGATCGGGTACTTTGCAGAGTTGTATGCTGTTGAGCTGGATTTGGCTGAGGGCGTCTGGCCCTGTGAGGGTTTTGCCCGGCCGGTGTACAAACGTATGCTGGAATGGTTCCAGTTTGAGGCGGAGGGCAATGAGTCTGGTGTCAAGTAGCTCTCCTAATAATGCATTGTGGTCCGTGACAATTTTGAATTGTTGATGTTTGACGTAGTGTCAAAACTTTTTGATTGTTGCCCATACTGCTGCCAGCAGTTCTCTTTGAGTGTTGGAGTAACGGGTCTCAGCGGGCATCAGAACTCTGCTGGCATATTCAATAATGTGTGGTTGTCCGTCGTGGTCGATTTGGACTAGAATGGTGCCAATGGCGGTGGCCGAGGCGTCGCAGTGGATTTTGGTGTCCCACTGTGGTTCAAATCGTTCTAGCCACGTGGCATTGGCAATCACCTGTTTTAGGGCTTCAAAGGTGGCCTCTGCTTCTGGCGTCCATTTGAGCGCCGTGGCTGGTTTCAAGGGGATCGTGTTGCATAGGGTTTTTTCAAGATTTGCAAAATTGGTTCGTACGTGCGAGCGCAGGTACGTTGCGAGTCCCAAGAACCTCCGCATTTGCTTTGTGGTCTTGGGTTTGGGGAACGCTTGTACGGCTTTGAGATGTTTGTCTGCCGGTTGTGTTCCTGTCTTGTTGACAATGTGTCCCAAGAAGTGGATAGATTCTGCCAAGAATTTGGACTTGGAGATGTCTATTGATGCCCTGGCTGTCACCAGGGTGTGTAGAACCTCGGAGAGGTTTTGCAGCACTTGTTTGAATGTGGTGCCAAAGACGATGATGTCGTCAATGTATACGAGGCATTGGTTGTAGAGATGTTGGCCCAGGATGGTTTCCATGGTCCTTTGGAAGATGGCTGGACCAGTTTTCAGGCCATACAGCATCACTGTATATTGCATTTGCCCGGTCGGGGTTGTGAATGCAGTTTTGTGGCAATCGCCATGGGCTATAGGTATGTGGTGATACCCGGAGTGCAGATCCAGGCAGCAGAAGTAGGTGTTTTGTCTGCCCAGTGCATCAAGGATGTCTTGGATGGCCGGCATTGGGTAGTTGTCTGCCAGTATGACTTTGTTGATTTCGCGGTAGTCTTCTACTAGGCGCCATCTTCATATTGCTGGTGCATTGGGGTTCTTGTCTTTGGTGTCAGGAATGCAGGTGAGTTGACCGTGGACTGCGCTGGTTCGATGATGCCGGCTTTGGTGTAGTTGGCGAGGATTTCCGTCATTGCTGGTATTTTGTCGGGCAACAATCGGATGTGCCTTGGTGGCTCGGGATCTTGGCCATTTGTCGTAATGGATGCGACATGTTTGGGGAACAGTCCATGCTTCCCTGACCATTGGAAGATGTTGTCTTTGTATTTGGCAAGTAAGTGGGCAACCGCCTGTTGTTCGGCGGGAGAGCCGTTTACAAACGTAATGCCTTTGCCAGTTTCGGCTTGCGGGCTTTCATTGATGGGTTTTATGGTTTGAAACCCAGAAAAATTTGTTGGCCGTTGAGTGTTACACAAAACGGGAGGTTTTTTAGTGTGTCAAGGCCGAGAATTATTGGGTACCTCGCGTTTGCAAGTAGAAAGAAGGTTGCACAATAGTCGGCTGAACCGAGTGAAAAGGTGGTACTTACCGAGTGGCTGATGTTGGTGGAGATGTGTAAGACGGCTGTGGAGATCTTTGCCTTTGTCGGATGGGGTGTGAGCCCTACTTTGGCTGCAACGTTGGTTGCCATGAATGACCTGGTGGCTCCAGTGTCGATCAGCGCTGTGACGCGTTTGTCCTTGATGCCAATGATGATTGTTAGGCTGTTGTCTGTATCTTGGGGGATGTAGCAAAGGACAGCCGTCACTGCCCGATCTTGGCGTTTCCCTGGTTCGGGCAATGGGTCGCCGTGTGACCTGTAAGTCCGCATTGCACACATTTAGTTGGTTGGACTGTCTGCATGTTAGGTGTGTTTACCTGGTTGGCCGGGTTGTTTTGGCAGTCTGCTGTCGAGTGTGCGACAAGGCGACCTGGGTGGTAGGTACACGATTGAAGGTTTTGTGGTGATTGGTTGCCCGTAGCCGTGTTGGGCCTTGGGTTTTGCCCGAGCGAGCATTAGGCAGTTGTGTGGAGGACGTACCATTGGTGGTGGTCACAGTAATGCTTCTGTACTCCGGATGCTGTGGTTTTTGGTCAGCAGTTGCCTTGTTGTGTGTTCTGCGGGGCCGGCGATGTGCGTGGAGTGTTGGGGTGCATGCGGCAATATTCATCCGCATACGCGAGACAATTGACCCAGGTGAGGGTTTGATCGGCGGTCGCCTTGGAATATAGGTGGGCGTGGAGCCCTCTGGTGGTGATTGCCAGTAGTTGCCCGATGAGTGCGGCGGTGATGGATTGTTCTTGACCAGGTAGGTCAGTTGTGCTGAGTGGTAAGTAGCGGATATACTTGCACCGTAGGCGATTGCCAAATTGTGCCCATGATTTGTCTCCGAGGGGCAGTAGGGCTAGGAATTGCGTGAAATGTTTGAAGGGCGATAGCCAGAACTGTATCTTGAGCCGGTTGGCAATGTCGATGTAATTGTGATATCCCTCGTCATAGAGGCGTTGGGCTGCCGCCACCACTGTAGGCATTGTGTGCCCGATCAGGCAGTCAATTTTTGTGTTGGACGTCCCGTCATGACTGAATGCGATTTCCAGTTGGCGCAGGTAGACTTTGAAGTCCTCTCCCTGTGCTTGTTTCAGAAAATCCGCCCTGCGTTGGAGCAGCGATTCGGTGATGTTGGCGGTAAGTTTGGCGGCGGATGGGCTGGCTCCTGGTCTGGGTGCTGTGTTTTGTAGCACGTTGATTGGCTGTACGCCTCGCGCTTGGAGCGCTGCGACGAGTTCATCTCGGTTACCCAGATGTGGGATTTGTGCGGTTGCACAGTACAATCGTATTGCCAGTAGCATGAGATGTGCCCACTGGTTGTTATTGCAATAGTTTTGGGCAAACGCCAATGCGGAATCGCTTGATGGACTCGGGGATGCTTCATCCATTTCACTTTGCACAATTTGCTCATTTGGGGTCCCTATGGTTAGTTCTCGCGCGGCTGAGCCCCCAGTAAGACTTTTGTCTCTACACACTCTCAATCAGGCGTTGTCACCTTCTTGAAGTAAAGCACACACTAAGTGGAACACAACGGTAGCGGATTATATTGGCACTCACTCAGGTAGCAGATTATGACTAATACAGTACACACAATAAAAGGCACTGATTCTCGTGACAACCGTTTGGTTTGGGAGCTATAGACAAAGTGAGGCTCTCTTAAGCCTCAGGGGTACGGGCGCAAGTTGGTTGACGCAAGCGCGCGCGTGTATTGCGTCAGCCAGTTTGGATTGGTGAGGCGTAACAAAGTAAAAAGAAACAGTCAATGTTGCGTTTAGGCCTTTGCGCGGGCCATGATGGCGGCACCTATGGACCCGCGTGGGGGTTGTACTGAATCACATCTTGTTGAGCAATGGTGACCGAGGTACTCATGAATGTGAAATGATTATGCCATTTATCTAGGCCATACACGGAAGTTTCAAGATGCATTGGTTCAAAGGGCGGGTCTTGACTAATCAGATACAAGATACACCGTCAGCACTGAGAATGAGGACGATTTCAATGTGGCACACATTTACAAGTTTTCATTGGATCATGCCACATTCACAATCAAACCCGGAAAAGCCCACTATAATTATTTTGTAATGCAGTACAACCTCTCTTCACAATCACGAAATCTATTCCTCTCAAACGTTGGTAACACAAATACTCAGAAGGTCAGAGTTGAAAAGGCAAGTGACTTGTTCTAGAGTTGGAGTTTGAATCAGGAAATTCTCCCACTGTGGACCGGTGGAGCCCTCCACCAGTGGTTTTGAGCATGGTGCAATTGAGGTTGGATTTTTGGGTGGGATGCATTGACGTTTGGAATTCAGCCAGTATCATCTCCTAGGTGTCACTCTGTCATGTAAGGAGGGACCCTCCTCACTCCGGGCACATACATTTTCCCAACTTGGGAGTTTCCAACGCCCCGCAAGCAGTAACTTGGCTCCACCCCGCTGGCGTACCCCCTCCTGGACCTGGGGCTTTCCTTGGGTGACGTTCCCTTGTTCATATGCTGAACAAGGGAACCAATGTTATGAGCCTTTCCGGGAAGATGCCAGAGGGAGCTTATTATCTCAAAGATGGTGATTGTCCATGGTTAAAATGTTCATATGCAGAACAAGGGAATGCAGGTTTTGAGCCTCTCTGGGAAGATGTCAGAGTGTAGAGGGATCTTATAATCTGAAAGCTGGAGGTTTTTGTAAATCCTGCACATTTTCATTCATTATTGGAGGGTGTTGTTCATGACAAAGTTTTGCAATGCTTATAACCTATAACCTAACCTAACCTAACAACCTAACCTAACAACCTAACCTGACCTAACCTAACAACCTGACCTAACCTATAACCTAACCTAACAACCTAACCTGACCTAACCTAACAACCTAACCTAACCAAACAATCTAACCAAACCTAAGCTAATTTAACCTAACCTAACTTAACCTAACCTAAGCTAACCCCCTCCAATAATGAAAATATCAGAATGAACAAATAATGAAAATGGACCAAACTGGTATCCCTAATGCTTCTCAGGATTGTAACAAGGGAACGTCACCCAAGGAAAGACCCAGGTCCGGGAGGGGGTACGCCAGCGGGCGGAGCCGAGTTACTGCTTGCGGGGCGTCTGAAACTCCCGAGTCGGGAATATGTGCGGGCCCCCTCACTCCATGGAGCAGAGCATGTGCCAGCTTCATGCTGCTTGTTTTGTAGTGACACCTACATAGTTATTCTGATGTGCTGTGAGGAGTGTGCTGGCAAATGCCGTCCCTAGCTATGCGCTGTACTTGGTGTTCCCGCTGGAGCTTGGTGTTGGCGCCGAAGTTGAAGTGTGAATGTGGGTGACCAGACATTATGGTACACTTTCAAACTCGACGCAACTCATTTCCACCCTGCCCCTCCAGAGGGCTATTCCCTACCACTCCATCCCTCAACACCAAAAATGAGTGACTTCATGAACTGCGCATGCTTGCAGATACGAATTACATGTTGAAGAATTGTGTAGGAGTAGGAAGATAACGTAATATTCAATACAGTACTTTCCTGTTATCTCTGTACCTCATTCCATATATTTTATTTATTTTAAAAAGGTGTTTTTATATGTGCACTATGTTATTTGTCCCTTGGAGTCTCTGTTTACATTCTACACCACCAAGCATTGCAGTTGAAGTCACTCAATGAGAGGCTGGCGCTCCTAGGGGTGGCGTGGAAGAGGTAGCGTTGAATGGAGCTGCGTTGAGTGGAAGTTGTACCATAACGTCGCGTCACGGTGAATGTGAACCGTTCTCTGGCTTTTTATGTTGAATGCTGATTAGTGTACCAAGATGACCCTTCAAGACATGAAACCATTTTATTGCAATTTTTCATGGTGCGCCGCGCTTGCATGTTACACTTTGATGAGCAAGAAGAATTGACAGCGTATCCCGCACATATTCTTCGTGTTGAAATATTCCATTACTGTACTCCTTTCCAGTCTTGTTCCTGCTACTTGTTCTCGGGCAAGAACAGAAGTCACGTAGAGTGATTGCTGTGCGCCGGGAATTGTCGAATACAGTATTTCCCAGTCGTACAATTGGTGTTTGTCGTGAATTGTCTGTTGAGTTCCTGGATTGTGAACTAGCAGCGTCTGATGCGTTGTAATCATTCGTTTCCCCTGCACCTGTCAGAAAAGTTTTAATTTTTTGCATAGGACATAAGTCAGAGGAGAATGCGGTTCATTATTGGAGTCAGATGGTTCCCGTGTGTGATGGAAGTGTCAGGACAGGTCGTCGACCTAGTGTGTCTGCATTCAGCGGTTTTCCGACGGACCAGGTCGAGGTTTAAATGCGGCAAATGTAAAGAGATGGGCATCCTTTCGTTCTACCGTATCAGACTTTTCTAGTGGACCGTGTTAATTTAGCATGGTGAGAAGTGAGATGTGGAGCTTTTGTCACTTCTATGTGAATCTTATTCTTACAGTGGAATCTCTTCACAACGAATCTCGTTTTAACAAATTATTGCCTACTCCGGAGTCGTTTTTCAAGTCCAATCGCCTCACTTTTGAATCAGTTACTTCGTGACGAATTTTCCTACGAATGACATCGTTGTAACGATATACGATTTCTGAAGTGCATGGCAAAGTTCCTGCCCACTGAGATATCCCGTTGCGTCCCTTATTGCCGTAATTATTCGAGTACAATTCGACCTCGAGTAAGTTGTGCATGGAGATTTTTAAGCGTTCAATTTTGATGGAATCCGATCTTGGAGTAAGACGCGCAAAACTGCATTTCTATTGACAACTCGTCGGACTTATAATGTAGACACAAATGGAACTTGAATTTTATTAATTTTCTGTTTTGTTGATTGAGAATAATTTTTATGGTAGAAAGTAGAATCGTTTCGAAGTTTCCCATTAGAATTGAATATAACTGGCACGTGAACCGTAGAATTTCTTGAAAATTGTGAACTCGTCTTTGACGTGCACCCTCCTCTTTCCATCTATATTTTGAAAAAAATGTGTTTATCATACAAAAATCTGTCGTAAAGTGACGGATTTTGAATGTGAGCATGGTAAACTGCGGCCAACGAAAATCTCCATCTTTCAAACTGGTCTCACGGGCGTTTGTAAGTTTATCTCAATTCTCAACGGATGCTTTTCTTTTTGAAGATGGAGATAGCCAGTTGAAAATCGTTCCTAATGGAAATCTTGATTTGTTTTCTTTTTCCTTTTATAATGATAACGTTTAGTCCCGTTCATTTTAAAATGATCAACCTTCAGAACTTGAAGTTTAATTGAGCGATGTATTTTTGAGGTTGGTGTGCATCATATAGTCAGATTAGACTTGAATTGATACACTCAAGAGAGTACTGATGGAATAAAGTTCAGGTAGAGTAAATGATCACAATCAATTTAATACCCTGGTAGCAAACACCTTACAATATATACAGGAAGATCTGCACTCTTCAAGAGGGCCTGTGATTGGCCTACTGTTTGAAATGTAAAAACACATTCAAGTTGCAAGCGTGTTGCGTGGGACACAATGGCTGGTGGCGGCCATTACTTCCCCCCCCCCCCTGAAAAAGAAAGGTGCTGGCAACGGCTTAAAAAAATCAGGGGGTGGGGGCCAATAAATGCACAGGACGTTGGCAGCACCTTTTGGGACATTGAAGATCATCCTCTTGATGTTGGTAGTTGTGGTCCTCAGTTGTTGTCATCCATGATGGGTCCCTGGCCAGTAAGTGGTGTTGCCAGCATGGACAATATTGGTTTGATCTACGTTGCTTCCGGGTGTTGTCACATCCGGCCGTGGCTGTGGGGACGGAGTGTGAGCTGGACTCACTGGAAGAGCAAGTTCTTTGCTTGACACTGGCTATACGGACACCAATTGGATGTTGTTGTCCTCCTCCTTGGACAAGGTTGGATGGCAGCATGGCTCAGGTTTGTCAAAACTGTTGGATAGTTGGAGGAGGTTGTCCTCTGCCTTTGCGCTTGGTCCAGCAGCATCTCCTGTTGGTCCCCTTGCTCTATCCGCTCTGTCACTGGTGTATCTGGACGTAGATTGTTGTCTGAGCCTGTGTTGAGGTGAAACCAGGGGTGGGGGGAGGAAGTTTTGGTATCCTGTTTGGGAAGAAAAGATTTGTCCTTATTCAACATTTTTAGGTTTGGTGGGCTTGTTGGGGGCGGTGCAGAAGAAAGGAGTACAGTTGGAGCTCCCATGCATTTGCAAGACAGACCCTGTGGGGTGTTTCTATTGCAAACTTGCCTTTCCCCTGCTTGCAAAGAATCCAAAATGGCCCAAAAAACTTGGGGAGGAAGCATCAATGGGCTGCATGCCATTTGGTGGTTTTTAGATGAGGCCGTAAGGCAACCATTTGCCCTACCCTGATCAGGGGTTTTTTCATTTATTTGCTTGTTGGATATACTGGGCCTGTTTTTGTTTAGCCACTTCTTTTATTGCACTCAATTGCTGTGTGATATCTTGTGTGGGTGCTTCAAATTTCAAGTCACACGGTGTAGGGACTGGTTGTCTGTGCCAAAATTTGATGAGTGGCAACCCCGTGGTCAAATGTGGGGTGCAGTTGTAGGCCAGCATTGCCTCATGTAGGACTAGATCCCACATTGTTGGGCTTGGCGCTGTTTTGGACAATATTGACAAAAGGGAATGCCACAGATGAGAAGACTGCAGCCCCATCCAAGTGGATGATTTCAAATGACCCCAGTTGTGCAAACACATCCGCAATAAAGGAACATAGGTCATTTGCCATTGCCCGTTTCACGGGTTGGGCAATTGCAGGTTTCAAAAAATAATCTACCGCCACTAAGGTGTATTGGTGGCCCTGTTGGGACAGGGGGAAAAGTCCCCAAAAGTCTACCCCTAGTCTACCCCTTGGCCAGTGGTACTGGCTTGAGCAGGGCGCCCACTTTTGACGTTGCCACATTATACGTGAAGCATTTTTCACACTTGGCAATTTGGCGGAACACATTGTCCTGCATGTTGGGCCAGGTGAACCTTTGCTGCAGCTGCTGGAATGTTTTCTTCCAGTTTGGATGCCTCATTTCAAGGTGGTACTCCTCTATGAGGGCCGGGTGTTCTTCCATTGACGGAGTTTCCCTGAGCTCTATCAAGTGGAGCTGGATCCAACTAAGTGCGTCTGGTCCGGTAAGTGTTTTCCCCAGTCAATGGACCATGGTGTATTGGCAGTATTCCAACTTCAACTTTAGGCTGATCCGCCATGTATCCGTTAATTTGCCAAGCAGCGCTTTGTGGTCTGTCACAATCTTAAATTGGCAGTGTTCCACTTAGTGTCAAAACTTTTTGGTGGTTGCCCGAACTGCCGCCAGCAGTTCCCGCTGGGTATTAGAATATCTTGTTTTGGCCGGTGTGAGTATGCGGCTGGCATATTCCATGACATGCAGCTGAGCCTGGTTGTCCACCTGCACTAAGATTGCGCCAATTGCTGTGGCTGAAGCATTGAAATGTATAAATGCTTCCACTGCTGTCAGATGTTTGTTTGCTGGGTGGGTCCCTGTTTTGTCAACAATATGACCAGGATACTTGATCAACTTGTCCAGAAATTGCAATTTGGCAATGTCTATGGATGCCCCAGTGGACACCAAGGTTTCCAGTACTTCTGCAAGGTTGTTGCAAACCTGTGCAAAATTAGTGCCAAAAACGATGATGTCCTCTATAAGCACTGAGCACTTGGAGTACAAATGCAGGCACAAAATTGTTTCCATGGTTCTCTGGAGAATTGCTGGCCCTGTTTTTAGTCTGTAGGGCAGGACCGGGTATTGCATTTTGCCCCTTGGCATAGAAAAGGCTGTTTTGTGGCAATTGTCATGCGCAAGTGGGATGTGATGATATCCCAAATGCAAATCTAGGCAGCAGAATTACGCGTTCTGCCGCCCAAGCGCATCCAAGATATCTGGATGACCGGCATTGGGTAATTATTGGAGAGCAACACTTTGTTAATTTCCCAGTAATCCAATTCTCCACCTCTTGATTGCTGGCGGGTTAGGATTGTTGTCTTTAAGCATTAAGAAGGCTGGAGAGTTAATTGTGGATTGCGTGGTTTCAATGATCCCTGTCCTGGAGTAGTTATCAATAATCTCCTTCAACGCTGGCATTTTATCTTGTGAGATTTGAATGTGCCGTGGTGGTTTTGGGTCTTGCCTGTTTGTGGGTAGAGCTGCAATGTACTGTGGGAAAAGCCCATGTTTTCCACTCCTCTGTTTGGTTGAAAATGCCCAATCAGGCAGTCAATCTTGGTGAAATTTGGCATTGCGTTGTGTTGAAAGGCAATTGCCAGATGCCTCAAGTATGCCTCAATATCCTTGTTGGGTGACTGTTTTGGATAGTCAACCTGATGTTTCAGGAGTGATGCCACAATGTCAGCTGCTGTAGGACCAGAGGCAAAATCTGGTGACGTGTTCATTACCACGTGAAGTGGTGTGATGCCGCAAGCTTGGAGCACATTCACTAAATCTGTATGATTTTCTTTTGTTGCCCTGGGGATGTTGTGTGCAGCACAGTATGCGCAAATTTTGGATAATGTTAGGTTTGACCGCGGATTTGTGGCAACTTGGGAGTTGGAGGAGGCTGTCACCTGGCCAGAACCCAATGCACCATTTAGCAACTCTGGTTCCTCATTGCCAATTCCTTTCTGGTTTGCCATCTGTACAGCTGAGCCCCCAGTCAGATTTGACTTGAATTGATACACTCAAGAGAGTACTGATAAACACTCTGATGAATAAAGTTCAGGTAGAGTAAATGATCACAATCAATTTAATACCCTGGTAGCAAACACCGTAGAATATATACAGGAAGATCTGCACTCTTCAAAAGTCAGGCACTGAGTGACAGCTGGGGCTGAGCAAGACCCCTTACTCATTGGTAATGGAAGATGGCTGCCAAAAGCGCGTGAGCCTGACGTGGCCAAGGGCCCATGATTGGCCTACTGTTTAAAATGTGAAAACACATCAAAGTCGCAAACATGTCATGTGGGACACAATGGCCAGAGGCGGCCATTGCTATTTTGAATATAGAGAGCAACTGCCAGAGATTGTTCCAATATTAGGTCTGTCTATTTTCTTGATTTGTGTTGAATTTGGAGCCATTTTCTTGCTCATCAGCGTAAGTCTTCTTATCAGGGTTCTGTGAAGTCTGCAGTAGGATACAAAAAAATGCTAGTTGAAATTTGCAAACAAATGTGTTCTGACAACGCGCTGCGGAAACGTGAAGCTAGTGCCAAGAAGGAAAATAGGTGAGTTATGGAAGCAAAATTTAGCCAGTATACATCGTTAAGTACTGTAATGTGTTCTAAGTAAACTTGTTTCCACTTTTTTCACTTAATTTCTCTGGCGTTCATCCCAAAGTTTTTGAGATTAAGAACAGTAATGAAGATAACCTATGGAACCAACCATAAGTCAGGAACCCTTTTTTTTTGTTACCAAGCATTGCCCCTTTGATGGGCCTGAGCATATTGAGACGCGACAATTGGTTTAATCTGATTGCCAATTTTAAACAGCAGATCAGAGGAATTGTTTGTTGGAAATTTCTAGATCCATTGTGTAGCTCCAGATTTGTAAATCTAAGCATGGGATTGGTGCCACTGGGCATATTGCCATACTTTGAACCCATGATCTGTGCCCTTTCCCCAGGGGAGGACTTTGTCCCTACCACAAAAAAAGCGCCATTCATCTGGCAGTGCCATTAAGAAGGCTGCGGATTTTTTCTCATGCTGTGCCAGTTTTCAGGGTTCCAGACTCGGTACGCCTTGTGGGGACATTCACGTCCATGCACCCCATTATACAATTTCAAAAATACAATTTACACTGAACAAATGTTCTAAGATATGAAAATTTTCATCAAAACCAAATCAAAAGATGAAAAATTGCTGTGGGAAAATAGCTTGAGGATTGCTAAGAAATGTTCATTAAAACCTAATAAATAGTGACAGTGATGGAAGGGAGTCAATCTCCTGAATGAACTATTCAACCCTTTTTTAAATATCTATGAGTTTCTTGGAAGTTAAAAAAAACTTCAAACAAAACAGGCAAAATGAAGGTGCACATCACATTTGTCCTTCACCCTTTCATTCCATTCATGGTGTTCTCCCCTTTCTTCCATTCCCCTTGGTCTCCGGTTGTCTACTGCACTGTCCTGGTCCCCTGAACATACATCTTTGTTTTTATCTTTTGCTGGTGGGGAGAGTCAAAGGCTTTTTTTTCAGCCACCCGTGTCAAAGGGGCTTAAATCCTGGCAAAGTCGAAGGGTTTTTCTGGTGACCCTTCTTCACCCTCCCCCTCTGAACAGTATAGTTGGCATTCCACACTTAATGGTGCCACTGTTCGGCGGGTTTAGATGGCCTTCAGTGTGATCAGTTCAACATTTGGCATTTCTATCCACCGAGGGGCTTACCCTTTGAAAAAAAAGGGGTCCATTGACTGGGTGGAATAAAAATCCTTTCATTCCTGGGCTGGCTGGTGGCCGCTGATTTCATCAAATCCCTCAAAAATTTTGCAGCTTTCTGCAGGAGTGGTTGGCTTTTGGGGGACACAGAAATTTGACTGCCTGAAAGTGTTGCTGCTGATGAAACAACGACGTTGACACGCAATAGGCATTCGCAATTAAAATCCCGCTGCAACACTCGGGCGACGACACTGTCAACACGCAATGCGTCGACAGAAATCTGGGTCTTTTTCCTCCCTGCTGGGCTATTGTCGATGGCACCTGTTGTCAAGTCCCTTAATTATGGACTATAACAAATGTTATGAATAATTTTGCTCTCTTTCCTCGCTTACAGAAGAAGAAAATAATTTTTCAATGCCACTTGTTGTTAAAAAATTCCGACCTCGCCGTGATTTTGCGAGAACATTTTTTTTTATCAGGCTCTATTGTTTTTGTTTATGTATTCTGAAGTCAAGCGGAGTATATTCACACTTCCTGTGGGAAATCTTGCAATAAAGAATGCCCAAATTATAGGTTTGAAGCACTTTTTTTTTTGTTCCATGAGAAATGATCTTTCAGAGATGACATTGAATGTGAAACTTTTTCTAAAATTTCAACGAGTGGGGTAATGAATCTCCCAGTTCAGAGTGATAAAATGAACAAAATCCTTCACCTTGGAGCAATTTTTTTTCTTTCCTCCAAGTTTCGATTTTTATACCGGCCAAAGTGTTTCTTGGTCATTCCGACTCAGGAACTTTAAAGCTGGAAAAAATCGCACTGTATACTGTAATGACAAAATGTTTGAAACTGTTCTCCAAGTTCAGAGGAGCGTCAACAGCAGATTCTACTGAATCACCGAGTTACAACTCAGGCAGTGTCCTGTGGCCCTGGGCAGTGTCCTGTTTAAGGGAATATTCTTATTTTTTTGTGTCTCAGGCGGGCGTGGACCAGTCAAAGACTTTTCTCAGGGCCAGTGACATTGAAAGAACCGATTTTTACCCTGACCCTTTTTTTTGCATGGGGTGCAAGGCCAGGTTGGTGGATCGTGGAGACACAATCGATCAGTTCCTTCGAAAGCATTTGATTTCACACATCTACCATGTCTATTGTTGGCCATGTCACGGTTTGTTAGCCTCGTTGCTTGTAGCCTTCAACATAGTTATGACAATGATGTTCTAAAGATGGATTTAGAGTGCTGTAGTGGTTTTCAAATCGTGGTTCTTGTATCCGTGCTGGTGTGCGTGACAGGAATTCAACCCACTCTAATTTTTTGCATCAATTTCTAGAAGAAAGGTGCCCCTGGTATACTCATAACTCAAAAGTAAATGGGATACTGTATATTGGTTTTCTGGTTGCTACTAGGCATTGCCCATGAAGAAAAGAGAATGAAAACATTTTCTTCAAGCCCCAGGATTTTGATTATGAAGCTGAGAGGGGAGACCAGTTGAATATATCTTGGCCCAAAACCCAGAGTAGTAGGGGTGAGCTTGCTCCCAAGTGCAGTGCGGTTGGTTTTGAGACGACACCTATGTAAGTTACCCTGATGTGCTGTGAAGAGTGTGATGGCACCTGCCGTCCCAAGCTGTGCGCTGTTCTTAGCGTTTTCCCCGGAGCTTGTTGTGTGCGCCAAAATCGAAGTGTGTCTGTGAACTGCTTCATGGGATTTTTAGGGGATTGCTGATGCGTGAATCAAGATGGTCTTTCATGACATGCAACTTTTCTAGATGTTTTGCATGGTGCTCCGCTTGCAGGGTATATTTCGAATTTTGATGTGCGAGAGTAATTTCGACGGCATATCTCGCGCATATCGTTGGTGTACAAATATTTGATTACGGCACTCCTTTCCGCTCTCGTTCCTGTTACCTACCCGGAATCGCATCTCGCGTCCGAGGAAGTTCTTGCGAATATTGTCTCCTAGTCAGTGAATCGTGAGTGAATTCTGTGAGATGATTCATTTTTGAATGATTACCTAAGCGTTCTGTTGAACCGCAGTATGTTGAAGCAGAGGCGGCTAGCGGGGCATTCGCTTGTTATGCCAATGCTTCAGGCGTCGAAATCGATGCAGTCGTCACGGAGAAATTGATACTCGCCGTAGCCTCAATGCATGCGGCTACTTTTGTTGTTGGTTGCATTTTACTGCCTCGGGGATTTGTTTCTAAGTGAAAATGAATTGTACTTTATATGCGTTGTTAAGTTTTTCTTGTATGAAATAATTTGTAGATTGTGACAGATTTTTAGAAATTTCAGAGGAGGTTGGTACACAATGACCAAACGAGCAGCATCAGCTTCTGTGGACGGCATTGCATTGACTGTTTGCCTTAATGGCAAGTGCAAGTGAGTATGGTCATGAAATTCTCAATTTCTCTACTAACGCAGTGTTGAACTTAGGCGTAATTGTGAGAACTTGATGTGCTTCAACAAGCTTGGGGAGAAGGATTGGCTGAACAACATCCAGTCCGTGGATTCTCCAGAATTCAATGCTCGTAAACCGAACGAAGTTGTTGGGCTGTGGAATCTTGGAGCAACCTGTTACATGAATGCTGTGACCCAAGTTTTGCTGCGGCTGCCAGTTTTCAAGTAATCCAGTTTTTAATTTCTATGCTGAATTGTGTTCACGAAGAACGGTTTTTTTGAATCTTATGAAGACGACTGTTGAAATGGGACCCTTCGTTGCTTGAGAATGAGGAGCTGCGAGCATTTGATGAGTCTAATGATGGGTCGGTCTATCCGCGGAGTACATTGGGAAATGTCATCATCCTCATGCGGCTGATGAATGAAACCGCAAGAATGTAAGTGCATGTTTTAGTGACCAATTTGCGGCGGAACAGTTATTTCATATCAACCTGACATGTGTGCGTTATTTTTTTAAGTTCGAGGATTTGTGTGGAACGCATGCTAGTAATTTCAGAGAACAGGGAGAACATGATGTAGAAAAAAATAAAACGCGAGCATTTTGAATTACACGCACTATAAACTACGTTACCAATGTTTCCAGTGCGGTGGACCCGAGTTTTCTGACGCGGGTTTTGGGCTTGGACAACGATGATCCGCAGGATGCTTCCGAATTTTTTGACTTATTCATCAAGCGATGTTCAACGGATCTTCAAGGACAAAGGGATCCACAGTTGAAGAACTTCTTCAAGAACTTCTCGGGCAAGACCAGAAGTCATGCTGAGTGAGTGTGCAGCGGGAGTATTTCCTAGTCCTACGAATGGTTCTTAATTTCCCTTGTTCGTTGAATTCCTGGATTGTAAACTAGGAGCGTCTGATGCGTTGTAATCATCGGTTTCCCCTGCACTTGTCAGAGAAGTTCTACCTTTTTGTATAGATGCATCAAGTGCGGACATAATTCAGAGGAGAAAACGGTTGAGTTTGTGTATCAGATGGTTCCCGTGCCCGATGCAACTGTCAAGACGGATCGTCGAACTTTGATGTCCGCATTCAGCGGTTTTCCGTCGGAAAAGGTCGAGGTTACATGCGGCCAGTGTAAAGAGGAGATGGGCATCCTTCATTCGAGTCTGGACGCCATACCACCGTATCTGACTTTCGTGGTGGGCCGTGTTGATATGGCGTGGTGAGGAGTGAGATGTAGAGCTTTTGTCATTTCCATGTGTGAAATTTATTTGTATAGAATAGTGGAATCTTGTCATGACGAATGTCGTTTCAACGAATTATTGCCTACAGCGAAGTCGTTTTTAGGTCCCTGAGTGCGCAATAGTCTCAATGTTCAATCCGTTACTTAGTGACGAATTTGTCAACTGTTGACTTTGTTGAAACAGCATCGTTCAATTTTGGAACTGCTTGACGAAGTTCCTGCCCACTGAGATTTTCCATTTCATCCCTAATTGTCGTATTTATTCAAGTACCGTTCGCACTCGAGTAAGTCATGAACCGAGACTTTAGGCCTACAATATCGATGAAATCGACCTTCGAGTAAGACGCGCGAAACTGCAATTCTATAAATAATTCTTCAGACTTCAAATGTATGCATAAATTGAACTCGAATTCAATTCATTTTATATTTCTTTATTAACGAATAAATTTTATGGTGTAATCGTTTCGAAGTTTCCCTTTTTAATTCGGTATAACCGGTACGTTAACCTGTCAAACATCTTGAGAATTATGTACATATCTATGACTTGCACCTTCCTTTTATCATTTGAATTTTGAAAAGGATCTGTTCGTTGTACGCAAGAAAAGATGTGCTCTCCAAGTCGACAGCCAACAGTTACTTTTTTCCCGAGGCTTCTCCGTGAAATTTTTGGAAGAAATTATGATCTTAAACTGATTTATTTGGTTGCAGTGCAAAGGTGGGTGACAGGGTGAGCTTCCCGGAAAAGGTTTGTCTGAGGGAGATGTACCCACATGGTCCAAATGAATATCGTCTGGTTGGAGTGGTATTTCATCGTGGGAATGTCCCTGACGAGTATCACTTCTCATCCTCTGTGTGGGATCTCAAGAATCAGAAGTGGCAACATTTTGATGATCATATGACAAAAACCAAGGATGACATCGGGTTCAACACATGTGAGCAACATGAGTGTATCTTGTTTGTTATCTTTAAGAGAAAGATTTATTGCATGCATTCAAGATATTTTAAAAGGCAAAAGAATTGAAATCTGGCTTAAATTAAAATTCAACACCACTGTTTTGTCTCATCATAATCAACTTTGTATCAATATTCAGTCTGTTTTCTTGTACATCTTATATGATGTGAGATATAATTGCTTTCCTTTCATCTTCTTCTCCAGTAAAATCCAAGAGGAAGCCAACTGTGTTCACTTCAGAAAGTGCAACAATGCTATTTTACCTGCGGGAGGACTATCAGAAGTTGGACTGTGACACCGTGGAGTACCCTGCATGGACTGATGTGTTCCTGCAGTCTGATGAGAAGAATTTCCGGAAGGCCTGTTTAGAAAAACAGCAAGTTGATGCTGAATTTGAGAAGTCCGACAAAAAGAAAGGAGAAATAATCAAGAAATTTTACAATGATACTCTGCCAAATGCAATGAAGGCAAATCTCCTGGACTGGGTTTTAGTACCAAAGTATTCCATTGCCCACTACTTCGAAGTGGACACATCTTTTTTGAGCAAGTTTAAAGTGACAGATGTTGAGTGTGAGCATGGGAAACTGCATCCAACAAAAATCTTGGTCTTCCTGAAACTGGTCTCACCAGCTTTTGTAAGTGTATCTCAATTGATGCTTTTCTTTTTGAAGATTGAGGTAGAAGGTTGAAATTCCTTTCTCCTTTCAAAATCTCAGTTTTTTCAATGTTTTTTGATGTTTAAGTTTAGTAGCGTTCACTAAAAATTATTAACGTTTAGAAATCGAATGTTTTATTTCAGTAAGCAATGTATGATGGGGTTTGTATTGAATCAGCTGCAGAAAGGCCTAAGATTTGGATGATCCTCTATTTCTGATCGTCAGACATGTTTAGCATGGATTCCTCCAAAGGATTAAATGATTCTGAATCATTTGGTGTGTTTCAAGTTGTATATGGAGAGGAACCGGGGATTGTTCTAATTTTAATCTGTCAATTTTCACCAATTGTTTTGGAATTGGAGTTGGTTACTCATCAGCGTAAATGTGATCATCAGGGTGCTGAAGTGGTGAAGCATGGACATTCCTGGTCCCTCCGCGATGTCTGCGAAGTCTGCAGAAAGACTCCAAAAATGCTGATTGAACTTCGCAAACGAATGCGTTCTGACGACGCGCTTCTCAAACGTGAAGCGAGTGCGCTGAAAGAGAATCGGTGAGTTATCAAAGCTGAATTGAGCGAGTGGAACTTGAAGAGTTGAAGTACGGTAAGTTAGGTCCTCGGTAAACTTGTTTCCGCGTTGGTTGGTTCAATTTTTCATCTCTATGTTCTTGGGATCAAGGATGGAAGTGAAGATGACCTGCTGAGCAAACAATAAGTCATCAAAAGTCTTCTGAAAGTGTCCAAGCATGGTTTCTTTGACGGGCCAGACAGTTTATCCTGAATACGAAGTCAATCCAAATAATCGTTAGGGAACGGTTTAAAACAAGTTGATTGGATCTTTGCAGGTTGACTGTGCTTTCTCAAACCAGACTAACTCTTCTGAATGTTCCATTTTGATGGAAAAACCTTGAAGTTTTCATTCCCATCTGTATTTCTTGTCCTTGTATTGTTTAGCTCAGCGCCTGCGTTTTGGGTATGCAAGGAAGACTACTCGAACTGGAAAAAACGTGCTGAAGTTGAGGCTTTGGAAGGATTGCGAAATCAGTATCAAGTCCTGAAGAAAGTCAAGCGGGAACAAAAAGAATACAACTCAGATGCATGTTGTTCTCACAGCAATCGCGTATTGGACGAGAATTTCCTTGTCAGTGTCACTGCTCCGGCGTGGGAGATCCTATGCAAATACTTCGAAACGTATGTGGAGATGCCGGTGGTGACTGAAGCCTGTTTCGAATGTGTTCGACTACAAGAGATCGTTGTTGGGAAGACGGAGGAGAGGAAGGAACTGGCTAAAGTTCTGGGTGAATCTCAAACCTGGGCAATCAATCCCATGATGCGTTTTATTCCGCGGGTCGCCTCGAAAGGCGACCAGGTGTTCTTCGTGCCGAAGGAATTTGCGGTCAAACTGAAGAACTTCATCATGTGAGTGGTTGTTCTTCGACTTGATCCCTCAGGTTCTAGAAAATCGTGTCTTCTAAAAGACCCTGTTGACCGATCCCGGTTTTGGATTTATAGGAATGTTTTTACAGAAGTTCTCCTAGTAGAAATTTAATTTGCACGTGACTGTACCGAACGACAATATTTGTTCATTGAAGACAAAATTTAGCACAAGAAAAAAGAATTCAGTTTTGTTCGAAATGTTTTTCAGAAAATTTTTCTAGAAGTTACCCCGGCAACTTCCTGCTCAGACGAGATTGCACTCAGAGTATGATGCGTCAAGCTTGCATTTTTTTTCTGTTTAGTCCACCTTCTCATTCAGAATTTTTGCCTTCCTGTCCTTCTTGTTAATTTTTCCAATTTGAACAACAGCCGTCGCATTCTCATCTGAAGTGGCGGCTGGCAATGAAATTCGACGAGTTAATTTCAAGAATTCGAAAGGGAAAGCGGGGGTACACAAAATTCTGCCGGATGGGCTCCTCATCTTTCGAATGAAAAGCAGATAGCTGTCAGGGTGTCTTCTGCAAACATTTTCTGGAAAATATGTCAAGACAGGTCTAATTTGTTTTTCATTTCGCCGAAGAATGGTGTTTCTGATCAATACTTGTTTTTCAGCTCACTGATGTACAGTTTCAATTTTTCTTCTGATGAGTTTACTTAGACCCTTGGTATGGATAAAAGTATGAATAGAGCTTAATGTTATGTTCTAAGGCTTCAGTGGGATTCAAGAAATTTGCTTATGGTGCAGCTGAACTTCATTTATGTAATGATGAAAAACCTGACCGAAATGACCAAAGAGATTTCGTTGAATAACCTCTTATTTTGTTGCATCGAACGCTAGCTTTTCAGGCTTGGGAATCTTCTGAATTTAGACGAGTTGTGTTGCTCATTGGAACTTGCATTGAAACCTTTCTTTGTTCCATTTTTCGTTTAGAAACCCGGTTTCTGCAGAATTCCCGTCTACACTTGACATGTCTGCCGTCCTTTGTGAGCATGGGAAGGTCTTGAGAGACCCGCGGTGCTACGAAGAGTGAGTGAATTACATGTATGTTTGTATTCAATGCCTGAGAAACTTTTAATTCCAGTTTCATTCCTGTGGAGAGTTCCGCGATCAAACAATTGAAAAAAGTATCATTTCTCAAGATGGTCTCCGCTGCTGCAACCAAGGATCATCCGGAAGAAATGCTTGATTTCCAACTGGACCCAGGTTTGTTGGTCTGTCGAAAATGTCTGGATGTTTGTTTGATATCCTTGATGAATTCTTCTTTGGGTACTGAATTATTCTTTGGGCAGTACGTTAATGTGATGAGAAATTATTCTTCCTCATGAAACTGATGATGAAGTACCGCGGCATGAGATGCGTTTATTAGCTTCTAGAAATAAATTAGTGCAATTTTCTGTTCATTTATTGTACTGTGTTGCGTACAGTTCCTCTCCTACCATTTTTATTTCCTTCTAGTGTATCTCGGATTTGTCTGCCGAGTATTTTCATTCCATGAGTAAAAAGGTATTGTTCGTTACTAAGCTGAAACTTCTTTGTCGAGAATTCACTTCAAGTTCACTCTTGTATGCGAACATAGTTTCATCATGGAACTCGCAGTTCTGAAAAACGATGTACAACTGTAAGACAAGGATTGTCCAATTCGTTGATATTATTATTTCATTTACCATGAATGCGGTGAAGTAGATATGGCACCAAAATATCATATTTGAACGTGTATATTGAACAATGGGCTCAGTTTCTTATCCGCTTCTCTGCGGGTTTTTTTTTAGCTTGAGTTTTACAATTGAAATGGCGAACATTCGTGGATTGTCCCACTTGGGTGCGACTTTGGATATTTCCACAGTAGACACGAGCGTGAAAAAAAAAGATTATGATGTAGCTCATGGTGTTCTAAGATTCTGGGATTTTTTTCAGATTTTTGATAACAAATTCTCCTTTTAACGTATTGCAGGATGATAAGAGGAAACTTCATCCCAAGTGATTCCGCCTTTGTGTTTGAATGTTTTAAAATCTCAAAATGGCTCATATTTTTACCCTCGAAATCGAACTGATGGATAGCCTAGAAAATTTAGGACATAATGTTTCTCCCTCTGAAGCTATTTGGCCGACTTCTTCCCGTCCCAGTGCAGCAATTCGAATTTCTAGAGGCTGCATTGTTGAATCCAAGGTCCCTTCTCTATTGCATGCTCATGGAACTGCCCTTGAAGGGTTGACTCGTGATCCACTCGTGGAAACCTTGTAACTCGTTACGACGACTCGTGTTTGTGCTTCTCCAATTTCATGATGGACCTTGTTCTTGCAGAATTGTGTGACCCGTGTTTGGTATCCGAAATGCAAGCGGAAGAAGCTAAGCAATATGTGTATAAGAAGCAGCCCTTTTTCTGCAAGATGGTATCAGTGATGAAAGACGTTTTCGCATCGATCCTGTCCTGCGTTGAGGAGAACGACGTGGTCAATGTGACTAAGTTGACTCGAAAAGAACCAAGAATGATTGTGAGTTTCCGGGATTTTTGATCACTTTGATCATCACTCTGGAGCGTTGTTCCTTGTGCAGAATATGAAGGAAACGCTTGGGCTGATCTCGGAAAGGAAAGGAAAACGCGGCGGGAAGCGCATGATCTTCTCATCTGATATGAAGCTAGCGGATGTCAAATCCTTGGTTAGTTTCTTTTTTTTGGGAATTGGAGAAGGGAATCCTAAAGCATGAGCAGGATTCTTGGCTAATAATTGTATTTTGAATGGTCTTGAAGGTATGTTCCATTGATGAATTGTTCTGTGTCGTGAAAAGAAAATGAGAGAAAGCTAAGGAGGTGATCTTCAAGTCAATGCCTTGCACACCGTAATGAAAAGTTTTTGACCGTTTTCTGTCGTGCCGTTCAGTGATGATATCCGAAATGGAGCAGTCGCAGAGCATGCACATCGTGTGACGCGTTCTTTCCGACAGTCTCGAAGTTTTTCATTTTGTATGTTCTGTATTAATTCAATTTTCGGTTTTCGTTCCGGCATTATATCTCATTGTACAGTCGGAACCGCTTCCAAGGCGTAGTTCAAGGACGAGCGACAAATTCAAGTTGAGAAGGTTTGAAGTGTGGGAAACAAGCATTTTTGTTCGGTTAAAAAAAGAAGAATTGCGGGAAATTAGTATTGGTGATGATCGTAGATAGCCTATCGGGATGAGTTCTCATACTTGGATGCCAGGGTTCATTTGCCGGATTTATACCTCACTTCTTTCCAAAACACATCAAGTAGCATTTTGTAATAACTTTTCTCTTTCCTCTGTCAATGAAATGATAGCTGAAAGGTCTGAAGAAATGCAAGTTATACAGGTTTGAGAAGAAAAGCCTTTGAATTGTGTTCGAGTTTTTGATGCCAAGTTTCCTAGAGAATTGAAAAAAAATTCGACTTGAGGAGGTATTTGACTTGAATAGGTTTGAGTTACGTAGGTTCAACTGTTCGTCGACGTTACTTTGATGAGGACTTAGAGAAGCTGCAGGTGCGTGACAAATGCCACCTGTATTCGGAAGAAATATCCCTTCGATTCGTCCAATTGCTCTCCACGCACCTTCAGATTTAGGTGAACTGCGTTCTAGTCAATCTAGTGTTCCCAAGACTTTTGTTACAGAATAGTCTGGCAGCATGCGGTAATTCAAGCTTTTGGGAATACAGGTGGACTCTCAACAGCGATTTTCTCTGTGCAACTAATTTATCTTGGTTCGAAAGGGTTCTATACCCATGTAGCTCTCGACTAAGCATTTTTTAGGTCCCTCGAATTTCGTTTATGAGTGAGAGTGAGTCCATCTGTATTGATGAAATGTTGAGGCATGAAACCATCCCAGTTGAAGGGCATTGTACTAGCGACCAGAAAGTCCTATATTAACAAACGCATTTGGCCCCATAACCCTTGCCTAACTTAAGCCCACCTTCACTTTCCTTTGCACCTACATGTCCGTAACAGTAAATAAAAAGGTTACGACAATGGAATAAACAAATCATGGCGGAGTGTTTCAAAGTGCATGCCGCTTCTGTGGGAGTTGCTGTGGATGGTCGTCTGCTTACGTCCATGGATTCATCCTTGGAAGCATTGAAAGTGAAGCCCATGTCGCACTTGAAAGTTATCGTAAGTGAATGATGATGATGCAGATGACGATCTCAGGATAAATGATTATTCGAGTCCTTTGGGTTTGCAGCATGTTCTGAAGGAGACGGAAAGAGGGGGATTCACTTCGAAGGCTTCAATCGTCTAAGACGGAAAGATGTACGCGGTTATCACGGAGTATTCAGTTGTATTTTGCCATTGATTTCGTTGAACGTCGGATGTTGTGTTCGTCTAACGGTATTGATTCTGAACTCGAAATGATGTGTTCAGGCGCGAAGGGAACTTATTTTTTTCGAAAGTTTGTCTGAATTGCGACGGAATGATCCGCTCAATGTTGATTCGGAGAGTCTACACGGTCATGTCGAAGATCTTCAGTTATGTGCTACCATTGATTCCGTTAGATGTGATGACTGACGTCAGCCGCTGTGTGTTTGTCTCACGACATCCTTGAACCTGGTCTAGAAATGATGGACTGGGGAAGGGAAAAACTTCGTTTTTTTAAAGTTCGTTACGGGTCGAAGAATATTTGTTTTTCCAATTGCGACGAAGAGAATTTCGAAATGATGATGATTTGAATAATCGGGCTTCGTGCATATCTGCGATTTTGGACCACGAGGCCCTAGTCTACGTGATGCTCGCGTTGATCGCAATGCGAGTCTGATATCGGCAATTATTTTTAATCGGAGAAATTCTTACAGTTCGTGTTGTGCGGTGGGGGAGGGGTTTTCCTTGCTGCTGAAATCGAAATGAAACCGAATTTCTCCGTTATTTTTCTCGAGATATGTTTTTTTGTCGCATGACATGACGGATTTTGAGAACATGCGCAGCACATTCCCCATGAGGTCACGAACTGCTCCACTCGCCTCCACGCAAGACCTTGACTGCTTACTTCTCTGGAAATTAGTGGGAGTAGGTTAGGTGATGGTGTGAGTGGACTTCTCGCTGGAGCTCACATATGAGCTGCCGAATTTACGCTGCTCCCCCTACCCCCTGCCTCACTCCCTGAACCCATCACTCTCTCTTTGAAGAAAAATCATGAGAGACTTCAGAAGGCCTGTTTGAATAGGTATAAACAGTGTAGTAGGAGAAGTACTATCAACAAATATAATTAATATTCATTTTTATAAACCTTATGGCTTTACTGAAGGTTCTCTTTTCATTACTCTGATTATAAAAGTTGAGTACATGCAATGAGAAATTGTCTGAATTAAATTTGCTATTAAAGGGTTCTTATATTGTATTTATTCTTATTCATTCTCAATGCTGCCCTTCCTATATGGACAGACGAAGAGAATTTCGAAATGATGATGATTTGAATAATCGGGCTTCGTGCATATCTGCGATTTTGGACCACGAGGCCCTAGTCTACGTGATGCTCGCGTTGATCGCAATGCGAGTCTGATATCGGCATTTTTTTTTTTTTTTTCGAAGAAATTGTACAGTCCGACTTGGGGGATGTTCATCGCTGCTGAAATCGAAATGAAACGGAATTTCCCCTCGAAGTGGAAATGATTTGCCTCTTGTATGTGTGGTGAAGGGTATTAGATTATGATTATTGATGGTGACAGATTTTTAGAATTTTCAGAGGAGGTTAGTACACAATGACAAAACGGGCATCATCACCTGATGCGGACGACATTCCGTTGATTGTTTGCCTTCCTGGCGAGTGCAGGTAAGCATGCCCATGAAATTTCCTTAAATTTCACTACTAATGTATTGTTGAACTCAGGAGTAATTGTGAGAGCGTGCTGTGCTTCAATGAACTGGGGGAGAAGGATTGGCTTAAAGATATGCAGTCCGTGGATTCTCCGGAATTCAGTGTTCGTATACCAAGCGAAGCAGTTGGGCTGTGGAATCTTGGAGCAACCTGTTACGTGAATGCTGTGGCTCAAGTTTTGCTGCGGCTGCCAGTTTTCAAGTAAACTAGTTCTGAATTTCTATGTTGAATTGTGATCACGAAGAACGGTTTTTCTGAATCTTATGAAGACGACTGTTGAAATGGGACCCTTCGTTGCTTGAGAATGAGGAGCTGCGAGCATTTGAGGAATCTAATGATGGGTCTGTCTATCCGCGGAGTACATTGGGAAATGTAATCATCCTCATGCGGCTGATGAAGGAAACCACAAGAATGTAGGTGCATGTTTTAGTGACCAATTTGCGGCGGAACAGTTATTTCATATCAACCTGACATGTGTGCGTAATTTTTGTAAGTTCGAGGATTTGTGTGGAACGCATGCTAGTGAACAGGGAGAACATGATGTAGAAAAAAATAGAACGCGAGCATTTTGAATTACACGCACTATAAACTACGTTACCAATGTTTCCAGTGCGGTGGACCCGAGTTTTCTGACGCGGGTTTTGGGCTTGGACAACGATGAGCTGCAGGATGCTTCCACATTCTCTAAATTTTTCATGAATCGCTGTTTAACGGATCTTCAAGGACAAAGGGATCCACAGTTGAAGAACTTCTTCAAGAACTTCTCGGGCGAGATCAGAAGTCGTGCTGAGTGAGTGTGCAGCGGGAGTTGTTGAATATTTCCTAGTCCTACGAATGGTTCTTGATTTCCCTTGTTCGTTGAATTCCTGGATTGTAAACTAGGAGCGTCTGATGCGTTGTAATCACCAGTTTCCCCTGCTCATGTCAGAAAAGTTTTACCTTTTTGTATAGATGCATCAAGTGCGGGCTTAAGTCAGAGGAGGTGATGATCAAGCTCGTGCATCCGTTTGTTCCAATACCTGATGGAAGTGTCAGGACAGGTTGTCGAACTGTGATGTCTGCGTTCAATGGTATCCCAACGGAATATGCCCAGATTACCTGCGGCCGGTGTAAAGAGGGGATGAGCATCGTTCGCTCTACCCTTGAAACGATCCCACCGTATCTGACTTTCAGAATTGGCCGTGTTAATGCATCGGGGTGAGAAGCGAGCTGTGGAGCTGTTGTCACTTCCTCATATGATTCTTGCTGTAGAATCTCGTTTGAGTGACTTATTGTCTACAGCGAAGTCATTTTTATATCCCTTCACAAGAAGCTCAATGTTGAATGAATTACTTACTTTGCAACGATTTTTTTTTTACAACCAAGTTATTTTACTGGCCCCAGCAGTGGCTTTGATCTAACAGGATTTTAAAATTTTAGACTGCTTGACGAAATTCCTGCCCATCGAGATTACCTATTTCATCTCTTTATGTCTTATTTACTCAAGTACCATTCGTTTACAAGCAAGGTCTGCACCAAGATTTTTAAGCGTGCAATTTTGATCCGATCTCCGAGTGAGAAGCGCACCATAGTATTTCTATGATGACTAAAACGGCATTTATTTCAACGACTCGCCAGACTTGAAATTTATTCCTGAATTAAACGTGAATTCTGTTAATTTTCTAATGTGTCGATCGCAAGCAGTTTTTTGGGTAAAATCGGTTCAAAGGTCTGCATTAGAAGGGATTCTAACGGGTATGGAAACCTATTATACACTTGTTGAAAGTTGTATACTCGCCTTTGACGTGCACTCCCCTTTTTCCGCTCAATTGAAGAAAAGAAGAGTTTGTACTGTAGTGCGCAAGGAAATGTGGTGTCCCATGAAGCAAGAAAGAGGTGTTCTGCATGTCGACAGCGCACTGTTACATTTTCCCCGGGCTTCTCTGTGAAATTCTTGAAAGAAAATGTTGATCTTCCACTGATTCATTTTGTTGCAGTGCAAAGGTGGGTGACACGGTAAGCTTCCCAGAAAAGTTTTGCCTGAGTAAGCTGTACCCAAATGGCCCAAATGAATATCGTCTGGTTGGAGTGGTATTTCATCGTGGGATTCTCCTTGACGAGTATCACTTCTCATCCTCTGTGTGGGATCTTGAGACTCAGAAGTGGCAGAATTTTGACGATCATCTGACAAAAACGGATGATTTCATCCGTTTTGAGACGTGTGAGCAACCATGAGTGTATCTTGTTTGTTATCTTAAAGTGAAAGATTGATTGCATGCATTCAAGGAATTTTCAAAGGTAAAAGAACTGAAATCTTGATTAAATGAAAATTACACTCCACTGCTTTGTCTCATATTAATCAGTTCAGTCACATTGCAGTTAGTTGTCCCAAAGAAAAACAATTTATCTTGCAATAACATTCCACATGCTGTGAAAGAAATTGGTTGATGTACTCAAAGCCCACATGTTATGCTTACGTTCTTTGTTGCAATTTTTTCATCAACCTCAATTAACGTATTTTTTTGGTATTGAGGTGTGCAATTTTCTCTTATGCCCTACGTGATGTGAAAGACAATCACTTTTCTCTTATATATCTTTTCCAGGGAAATCTGAAAGTAACCCAATTGTGTACACCTCGGAAAGTGCAGCAATGCTATTTTATCTGCGGGAGGATTACCAGAAGTTGGACTGTCACCCTGTGGAGTTCCCTGCATGGACTGATGCGTTCGTGCAGTCTGATGAGAAGAAGTTCCAGAAGGCGTGTGTAGAAAAACAGCAAATTGATGCTGAATTGGAGAAGTTGGACAAAAAGAAAGTAGAAATAATCAAGCAATTTTACAATGATATTCTGCCAAATGCGATGAAGGAAAATCATCAGGACTGGGTTTTAATACCAAAGTATTCCATTGTACAGTACTTGGAAGTGAACAGGTCTTCCTTCTTGACAAAGTTCAATGTGATGGATGTTGAGTGTGAGCATGGGAAACTGCATCCAACAAAAATCTCGGTCTTCCTGAAACTGGTCTCACCGGCTTTTGTAAGTGTATCTTGAGTGATGCAATTTTTTTATGAAGATGTAGGCAAAATAAGGCTGAAATACCTTCTGGTTCAAAATTCCAGTTTGTTTTTCCATATTTGTGATAATGTTGAAGTTTAGTCACGTTCATTTAAAATTATTGACGTGTATAACTCGAAGTTCTATTTTGGTAAGCAACGTATGATGGGGTTCGTATTGAATCAGCTGCAGATGGGCCTGAAACTTGGATGATTCTCTATTTCTGGTCATCATACGTTTTTAGCATGGATTCCTCCGAATGATCAAATGATTCTGAATCATTTGGTGTTTATCATACTGTGTATTGAGAGTAACCAGGGATCGTTTCAATTTTGAGTCTGTCTATTTTCACCAATTGTTTTGGAATTGGAGTTAATTATTCATCGGCGAAAATGTGATTATCAGGGTGCTGACGTGGCCGAGTTTGGACATTCCTGGTCCCTCAACGATGTCTGCGAAGTCTGCAGAAGGACTCCAAAAATGCTGATCAAACTTCACGAACAAATGTATTATGACGACGCGCGTCTCAAACGTGAAGCGAGTGCGCAGAAGGAAAATCGGTGAGTTGTCGAAGCTGAAGGGAGTCACTTTGGATTGTCAAGTTTTGTGCCCTTGGTAAACTTGTTTCGCCTTTATATCCATGTTTTTGGGATGAAGAACGGGATTGATGATGACATACTGACCCAACTATAAGCCAGCAAAAGTTTTTCCTTTTTTGTCCAAGCTATGTACAGTAGGTACGAAGGGCCGGACAGTTTATCCTGATAAAACAGTGAGCATTTCAAGTACCAGTTGCTTGCGTCTTCGGAGGTTGACCCCGCTGAATTCTCAAATAAGACTTGTGTTGAATGTTCTGAATCCCCATTTGGTTGAATGAACATGAAAGTTTTCATCGCTATCTGTGTTATTTCGTTTGTGTATCGTTTAGCTCAGCGCCCGCGTTTTGGATTTACAAACGAGACTACTCGTCCTGGAAGAAACTGGCTAGAGTCGAAGCTTTGGAAGGATTGCGAAATCAGTATCAAGTCCAGAAGATCATCAAGCATGAAAAAAATTACTACAACTCGGACGCATGTTGCTCTCACAACAATCGCGTTATGGACGAGAATTTGCTTATCAGTGTCACTGCTCGGGCGTGGGAGATCCTATGCAAATACTTCGAAACGTATGTGGAGATGCCGGTGGTGACGGAAGCCTGTTTCGAATGTGTTCGACTACAAGAGATCGTTGTTGGGAAGACGGAGGAGAGGAAGGAACTGGCAAAAGTTCTGGGTCAATCTCAAACCTGGGCGATCAATCCCATGAAGCGTTTTATTCCGCGGGTTGCCTCGAAAGGCGACCAGGTGTTTTTCGTGCCGATTGAATTTGCGGTCAAACTGATTAACTTCATCAAGTGAGAGATGTTCCCGGACTAGATCGCGCAGGATCTAGAAAATCGTGTCTTTTAGTGGAACCTTTTCAACGATTCCAGTTTTGATAGCAACGAGGGGTCTAACAAAACTTATAGTGATAAAAATTGAAATAGCATATGAATGACTTGAAAATCAATTCCTGTTCAGAAAAAGGCATTCGTTAATCCCGGTGAAAAAAATGCATGCCTGTTACAAATATTTTTCCAAAAATGTTACTAAAACTCACCCTGGCAACTTTTTGCTCCTTGTTGAGTGTTAGGCGCCAAGCTTGCAGATTTTGGTTTTTCTGTAGTCCAGCTTCGCATAAAGAATTTTTGCCTCCATGTCCTTCTTATTAATTTTACCATTTTTCCTAACAACTGCATCTGCTTTTCATTCGAAATTTGAGTTGCCAATCTTGCGGACTTTTTTCTTTGTTGTCTATCTATTCTTTCAGAATTTTTGAAATCGGCGTGGGATTAGTTCCTGAGGTGGCCTCCAGCCATTTACACCAATTGCCGCATCCTCATTACTAGTGGCTGCTGTCATTGAAGAAAGGTGGATTCAATAATCAATTAATGGCCGAGACCCTTGAAATTAATGCCGTGTCTATATTAAGAATTCCGAGGGGAAAGTGGGGGTACCCCAAAAATTCTACCGGATGGGCTCCTCATCCTTTGAATGAAAAGCAGAAATTTGTTAGGGTGTCTTCCGCAAACATTTTCTGAAAAATATGTCAGACCGGTCTAATTGTTTTTTTCATTGCGCCGAAGAGTGGATTTTTCTGAACAATACTTGTTCGTCAGCTCACTGATGTACAGTTTCAATTTTTCTTCTGATGAGTTTACTTAGACCCTTGGTATGGATAAAAGTATGAATAGAGCTTAATGTTATGTTCTCAGGCTTCAGTGGGATTCAAGAAATTTGCTTATGGTGCAGCTGAACTTCATTTATGTAATGATGAAAACCCTGACCGAAATGACCGAAGAGATTTCGTTGAATAACCTCTTATTTTGTTGCATCGAACGCTAGCTTTTCAGGCTTGGGAATCTTCTGAATTTAGACGAGTTGTGTTGCTCATTGGAACTTGCATTGAAACCTTTCTTTGTTCCATTTTTCGTTTAGAAACCCGGTTTCTGCAGAATTCCCGTCTACACTTGACATGTCTGCCGTCCTTTGTGAGCATGGGAAGGTCTTGAGAGACCCGCGGTGCTACAAAGAGTGAGTGAATTACATTTATGTTTGTGTGCAATGCCTGAGAAACTTTTAATTCCAGCTTCATTCCTGTGAAGGTTTCCGCCATCAAACAATTGAAAAAAGTATCATTTCTCAAGTTGGTCTCCGCTACTGCAACCAAGGATCACCCGGAAGAAATGCTTGATTTCCAACTGGACCCAGGTTTGTTGGTCCTTTGAGAAAGTCTGGATGTTTGTATGATGTCCTCGTTCTTCTTTTGGTGATGAATTTTATTGTGAGGTAATATGCAAAGCAATCTTCGTTATTATGAAGTACTTCAGTGCGTCACGATAAACTGTACGGTAATTAGCCTGTCGAAATGAATTACTTCAATTTTCGGTTCCGTTTCTATGTCGGATACAATTCTTCTTTTACGATTTGTAATGTCTTGAAGTGCATCGTGGCTTTGTCTGCCGAGTATTTTAACTCCACAAGCAAAAAATTGATATCTTCTGTCAAGCTGAAACTTCTCTGTCAGGATTCTCAGGAATAACTTTCACTCGTCTATTGGAACATGGTTTCATTGTGGAACTCGCAGATCTGGAAGCCGGTTTTGCAATTCCTGTACAGTAAATTCGTCGATTTGACATATATTATCTCAACATAATTATCTCAATTACCATAAATGCGGTGAAGTAGATACACGTAAATATCCTACCTGAACCTGTCTGTACAATACGCATATTGATAGAACCTTGAGCTCAGCTTTTTATCCGCTTCTCTGCGGGGTTTTTTTTTTTTTAGTTTGACTTTTTACAATCGAAATGGCTAACATTCGTGGGTTGTCCCACTTGGGCGCGACCTTGGATATTTCGAGAGCAGACAGGAGTGTGAAAAAAAATTATGATGCATTCCATGGTGTTCTGAGATTCTGGGAGTTTTGAAAGCCAATTCTCAATTAAACTTATTGCATGATGATAAGGGGGAACTGTGTCCCAAGTGATACAGCCCTCGTGTTTGTATGTTTAAAAATCTCAAAATGGCCCATATTTATACCCTGGAAAATGGAACTGATAGATAGCCTAGAAAATGTAGGACATAATTTTTCTCCCTCTGAAATAGACTACAGTATTTGGTCGACTTCTTCCCGTCCCAGTGCAGCAACTCGAATTTCTAGAGCAGTTGTGCACAACTCAGAAGTGCCCAAGGGCCACATTATTACAGTCCAGCATTGTGCAGGCCACAATGAAAAAATGCACAAGAAATGTTATTCAAGTACATTTGGTAATTCATACATTTCTTGGGTGGTTGAACCATTCCATTTGTATATTGTCAACTTCAAGGCATCCAGGACTTCAATGAATGTGTTTCTCCTCTACAAACTTGTTGCATTCTTACTGATTCAATGTAACTTTTACTGGTATTACTGCATGATTAAATTTATGTTTATGGAATTATAGAAATTAATCTGCATTATTTTTCAAAGCATTCAATCAAAGTCCAAAAACAAGAAGCAAAAGAAAATTTGAATTGATATTAGATATTTAGGTAATAGCAAGTTGATGTTTAGGTTAATATCAAGTTTAGGTAATAGTGAGGGATTTTTTGTGGAATTTTTTCAGTTGTTGGAGCTAGTTGAATTTACATTACATCTAGGACAAATCAAGACAATTTGAGACAGAGCTAATTTGAGAATATAAATTTTGGAAACAGGGACAATTTGAGACAGAAAATTTCAGAGGCAGGGACCGACAAATTTTTATAGACAGGAACAATTCAAGGCAGATACATTTTGAGGATGAGAGAATTTGAGACCTTTTGAGACAGAAGCATTTTCAAAATGATTCTCCTGTGATTCTAATATTGAAGGTGCTAAAACGAACAAAAATTGCACTGCTTGGTCAAAAGGCAATGTGGATGAATATCACATGAGCATTGTATCAGAGGTTTCTTGGGGTTTTTGAATAAAAAACTTTTTCTTGCTTTCCTTCCTCTCTTGATCCACTGTGATGCATTGTAATGCATGTATAAACACACCAGAACACATTACTGTATATCCGTAGCACAAAAAAAGGGAACAGATAGCTAAGCATATTTCAGATATTCAATTTGAATGCATGTCATTCAGAAACATCTGCAAATGGAATCAAGCGCAAGAATATGAAGTGTGATATAAACAAATTTTGTGTACAGAGTTGGGGAGGGGATGGGAATATGAAGAAACTCAGAAATTTTAGTGCAATTGAAAATTCCCCAAGATTCACAAATAATCTGGAGAAAGGCAGAAAAAAAGTGTAAAAGAAAAAACATATTGTGTGGGCAGAGTTGCTTTGGGAGAGTCTCACATTTTTCTTGTCTCTAAATGTCCATGTTGCCATTTGTTCCTGTCTCTATAAGGTCTATATCACTCATCTCAAATTGTCCCTGTCCCAATTTTTCTCTCTTACTTCCTCCACATACCTACACATTTGCATTTTTACATGATGGTCTACTTTTGTTCATGCTATGTCAAAAATTAAGCTACTGTATATCTTTCCCCCCATAAAGAAATGCAATTAAATTAACACCTCAGAAAATGCTGGGGTAGGATTTCAATTCCCAGATTACAACAACCCTGCCCTTTAATCTGAAAAGCAGAACCACTGGCATCACAAATCAATGCATATTGTTCTAAATTGGTCTTTCTTGTTAAAAGCAATCATTACAAAATTTGTGAAGCCGTAATTATATTCCTTATCAAAAATGTTGACTGAGGATGTCTTGAAAAACGTGCGATTTTCACTTTTGGTGGTTTTAATTTTTTGGTGGCAATTTTCCTTGCTTGCTCTGTGGGCTAGATCTGGCCCGCTGGCTGTATCTTGGGCACCCCTGTTCTAGAGGCTTCATTGCTGAATCAAAGGTCCCTTCTCTTATGCATTCTCATGGAACTGCTCTTGAAAGGCTGACTTGTGATCCACTTGTCAAGACCTTGTAACCTGCTTCAACAACCTTTGTCTGAGCTTCTCCCATTTCATGATGGACGTTGTTATTGCAGAATTGTGTAAACCGTGTATGGAATCTGAAATGCAAGCGGAAAAAGCTAAGCAATATGTGTACAAGAAGCAGTCCTTCTTCTGCGAGATGGTATCCGTGAGGAAAGACGTTTTCGCATCAATCCTGTCCTGCGTTGAGGAGAACGACATGGTCAATTTGACTAAGTTGACACGAAAAGAACCAAGAATGATGGTGAGTTTCCGGGATTTTTGACCGCTTTGATCATCACTCTGGAGCGTTGTTCCTTGTGCAGAATATGAAGGAAACGCTTGGGCTGATCTCGGAAAGGAAAGGAGAACGCGGCGGGAAGTGCATGATCTTCTCATCTGATATGAAGCTAGCGGATGTCAAATCCTTGGTGAGTTTCTTTTTTTTTTTGGGAATTGGAGAAGGGAATCCTAAAGCATGAACGGGATTCTTGGCTGATAATTGTATTTTGAATGGTATTGAAGGCATGTTCCATTGACGAATTTTACTGTGTGGTGAAAAGTAAAAAGGCAAACAGATCGGAATAATTGACAAGGTAAGTAACGGCTGTCGATCTAACAAGCTGATCAACGCATGGTACAGTAAGAGCTGACTGAAACCTCATCACTGAGAATGATCCTGACACAGAAAAGTACAGTACACCAGTCTATCAAACCAACTCAGGTATGCACGAGACAACTTAGGTCTACACTAAGAGAATCAATCGGTTTGCAATAGGTCAGACACAAGATCCGGTTAGAAAGAATGTGTTTTGCAGTTTGGACAAGAATGAAGGGGGAGTGCTAGGGTTTGCTGGCCTTAGGATGGCGGGACTCAGAAAAGTCAAGTGCATGGGAGCCTGCTCATTTGGAGAATAGTTGGTAGGACTGGCTATGGTACAACTTGCATAGCAACAACTCACACAATTCAACAACTCAGTATTTTTTTCACTGATTTTTTTTTTAATTTAGGTTCTGGCAAAAATGTATACTTTCTTGTGTCTAGATTCTCTTTTGTCCGAAATCAATTATATGCATTTACAAAATTCTTCTTTATACCTAAGTTTTCAATCTAGTCAAGGATAATTTTGTCCTCTTTTGTCCTAAAATAATGGTATTCATTTTTCATGTTCTATATTTTCAATACTTGTGTTTTCTGTCTAGTCAAGGATAATTCTGATGCATGCATTAGTCCATGCTCTTCCTAAGAGTTGAGCCCCCAGTAATTTTTAATCTATGCTTATTTTTTCAAGGGAATCTGGACAGGTATACTATTCTACTTGGGGAGGTTTTAGTTATCGAGGCAACTGTAGTTTGTTCATATGACATGAAGAAGAACGTGAAGAAGCTGCAGGTACGTGTAAGTGTCATCTTGAGGAAATCGTCGCGGGGGAAAAAATTAATGCGACCTGGATCGGATAGAAAAATCTCTTCGAATTGTCCAACTGCTCTCCACGCACCTTCAGCTTCAGGTCAACTGAGTTCTAGTGTTCCCAAGATCCGTTCGACAGAATATTCTGGCAGTATGCGGTAATCGAAGTTTTTCGGAATACAGGTGGAGTCTCAGTGATTTTCTCTGTGCAACTAATTTATCTTGTCTCTACCCGTGTTATAGAAGCTCTCGACTAAGCATTTTTTAGGTCCCTCGAATTTCGTTTATGAGTGAGAGTGAGTCCATCTGTATTGATGAAATGTTGAGGCATGAAACCATCCCAGTTGAAGGGTATTGTATTAGCGACCAGACTCAGGATATAATTGTTTGCGTAAACCGGGGTATTGGGAACGGATTGAATTCGGGTGGAAGTGAAAGGAAACGTGGATGTACAGGCATTGTCATTTATTTTTCCAATGCTGTTACCTTATTTGTTTAGATGGCGGAGTGTTTCAAAGTGCATGCCGCTTCTGTGGGAGTTGCTGTGGATGGTCGTCTGCTTACGTCCATGGATTCATCCTTGGAAGCATTGAAAGTGAAGCCCATGTCGCACTTGAAAGTTATCGTAAGTGAATGATGATGATGCAGATGACGATCTCAGGATAAATGATTATTCGAGTCCTTTGGGTTTGCAGCATGTTCTGAAGGAGACGGAAAGAGGGGGATTCACTTCGAAGGCTTCAATCGTCTAAGACGGAAAGATGTACGCGGTCATCACGGAGTATTCAGTTGTATGTTGCCATTGATTTCGTTGAACGTCGGATGTTGTGTTCGTCTAACGGTATTGATTCTGAACTCGAAATGATGTGTTCAGGCGCGAAGGGAACTTATTTTTTTCGAAAGTTTGTCTAAATTGCGACGGAATGATCCGCTCAATGTTGATTCGGAGAGTCTACACGGTCATGTCGAAGATCTTCAGTTATGTGCTACCATTGATTCCGTTAGATGTGATGACTGACGTCAGCCGCTGTGTGTTTGTCTCACGACATCATTGAACCTGGTCTAGAAATGATGGGCTGGGGAAGGGAAAAACTTTGTTTTTTGAAAGTTCGTTACGGGTTGAAGAATATTTGTTTTTCCAATTGCGACGAAGAGAATTTCGAAATGATGATGATTTGAATAATCGGGCTTCGTGCATATCTGCGATTTTGGACCACGAGGCCCTAGTCTACGTGATGCTCGCGTTGATCGCAATGCGAGTCTGATATCGGCAATTNTATTAAAGGGTTCTTATATTGTATTTATTCTTATTCATTCTAAATGCTGTCCTTCCTATATGGACATCAAAATTGTTTCTAACAATTCAAACTTGAAATTTGTATGATATAAATGCATACCTTATGAAGTTTTCCAAATATCATTTGTTTGATGTGAAATATTCATGATTTATATTGAGTTCACAACCATGCATAATTTGAGTTCATAATTACTAATATTGCTTCCTTGATTGTTTCCCTGTTTTCCAGTGATGACTTTTTTAAAATATCAGTATTGGTACAGTACAGTATTTATGAAATGGAATAATCAGAGTAATGAAAAGAGAACCTTCAGTAAAGCCATAAGGTTTATAAAAATGAATATTAATTATATTTGTTGATGGTACTTCTCCTACTATACTGTTTATACCTATTCAAACAGGCCTTCTGAAGTCTCTCATGATTTTTCTTTAAAGAGAGAGTGATGGGTTCAGGGAGTGAGGCAGGGGGAAGGGGGAGCAGGGTAAATTCGGCAGCTCATATGTGAGCTCCGGCAAGAAGTCCACTCACGCCCTGGAATGGTAGCAAAATTTCCTCTACTGGAGTGCACACTTGTATGCAGCAGTTGTGACCCTGGTGTCACACTTTGGGGTCACAGCAAAAATAGCTCCCCACTTGGGTAAGGAAATCCCCAGGTGAAACCCACAGCTGAATGACGTGTTTTATTTTTGGAATCCATCCTTTTCTTGCATTATTATTTTTTTTAATCCTAAATTACTCTGGGTATGAAGGACTGGCAGAACAATGTTGAGTGTTCCAGTCTGCTGTTGAACCTCCTAACAGTCTTGCTTTTGATTGAAGTACTAGCTATAGGGATTGACCCCAGAATTCAGGAGCCACTGTCACATGAATGCTCTTGTAAAGGTTTTTATGCGGTCAACAGTTTTTGAGACAATTAATCCATAGACACCGCTGAATTGTGCGTTCCACTATAGTTTCGCTGATGTTTATGAACAAGTTTATTTGTCCAGTGCTTGGATCCTGCATTCATGGAAGATAAGAAGTGGGACGTTTTGATGATACTATACAATACAGTATATCATGTATACAGGACTTCACAGGTGCAGGTCATCAAATTTAATGCGACTCAGGAATGAAGTCTTTAAAATTGATTATGTAGCTGCATTGCATTCTGAAGACATCGTTGCTCTTGAAAGTTATTATATTCTGATGTAAGAGTTTCACAAATGGCTATTTCAATGTCAAGGAGTTCTTAGAATATTCTACTGGATGAACCCTACTAAAATTTGATGGAAATTAACCCGCCAGAACGTCCATCGGTGCATCTTTTTCATTTTTCGTCCCAAATGGCCAAATTCTTACGGTTTCGAATGCATAATTTTATTCTGATCGAACAATGTCTGTTAATTCATTACATTCTTTCAAAATGTTTTCAAGTCTTGGATGTTCAATAGAAAACGCAAAGGAAACCCTTGAGAGGCCTTGTATTCTAATTAATGAGGGTCATCTTATTTCAAGATGCTCTTAAATTGTCAACTCTTTTCAAAACATTTTGGTTTTGTTGGATGGGCTCTCCAGTTCTCTACAAATGCCCATTTTAATGAAGTTTTTAGGACGTTCAGAAAATGTTTAAAATCGACTTTTGAACAATATGTCATTGAAAGAAACTTCTTGAATTTTGTTTGTACAAAACTTATACAAAATGCGGTGATGTTTGCTCTAATCAAGTTTTTATTTCATTTCAAGTCATTCTGTGCCTAATTGTATCTTCAATGAAAACGAGTTTGAATTTTCAAAAAAGGTTGAAAATTCAGTGAATTCCAGGGTCAGCAATAGGTAAGATATTCTTGGTCCAAAATCAGATATAGTACTCTAGTGTTGGTTTGTAGAAAAAATCCTCTACCGTTTCTATGAGTTGAAGTAGATGACGCTTTGAATTTCATCCGAATTCACCACTAGCCAGAGGCTATAACAGGTAATATGAGGGGAGGCAGAAAGAGGTGCAAGCGTACCCGAATAAAGTCTGGTTCCAACTGCGGAAAGGCACCTCTAACTTTGCTCATAAGCCTGGTATTTGTACAAAATGTTACAACAGTTAATTATATGCATATATGGAAAATTTTGACCTTTTATACAGGTGCAAAAAATAAAGTTCAGTGACTGTTTGTGATGGGTAGGGTATCAATGACCGACTGAAATATAACTGCAAAAGGATTTGTGATTTTGAATAGTGGGCCAGATGTTCATCTTAATATTTTATAAAGTTTAATTTTGTGGCTCACAAGGAACTTTTTCAAACAATTAGAATTTGGAAATTAAAAGCTCCTTCTTATGTATATGACGGAGAATTTCAGAGTGAAACAATGTTTCGACCAACGTATCTACAAGAGAAATTGTGATGGAGCGCAGAAATCGCACAGGATTTTGCTCAACAATTTTTTTTGACCGGTTCGCATGTAAACCAAGCAATGTTTGAGAACCAAGTCAGTCCGTTTGTTGGCCAAGGCACCTATAAGGCCCGAACCCAAAGTTATTTTTTTAACCATACAAGCTTGTAAGCCAGGTCATTGATTAACCAAGACCCCACTGTAATTAATTACTCATCTATTATGAAGAGGAACCATTATGCTCCCACTACTATCTGACTGCAAAGGTTTTGGTTATGGCATTTTGGGCTGCTTTGACTACCTATGTTTTACTTTCTTTGTCCAACCATTGCAAAAATTGTTTTGATACAAAGTTTAAGCGATGAAGTAATCTGAATCTGCCTAAAAATAATACTCTAATACAGTGTCCCCCAACCTTTTTGGGTCTGCGGACTGGCCATTATTTTCATAAAATGTTTAGTGGACCTGAAAATTTACAAACAAAGTTCTGTGGACCAAAAAAATTTCAAGAGATTTTTTGTGGACTCAAAAATATTTTTCTTGCAATGGCAGGCATTTAAAAATTTTCTCTTATTTGCATAAATTGAGAACCAATAAAGCAGCTATGAAGTGAAATGTCTTTTTTTTTAATAAAGGTGGGCTTGAAGAAAGGTTTTTCAGAATGAAAAATTTGGAATGAATTATTTCAGCAGGTGAAAATTTGTCTGTAGCTTTGTTTGTGGAAAGCAAACTTACACATTTTCATCAGATAATTTCCATTGCTATAGTCCATCCAAAATTTCAGATAAAAACATGAGTTTACTGCCACTTCTATTAATTTATCACGCAGCAGAAAATTTGCTGCAGACCAGCAAAACACCTCTGCAGACCAGCGCCAGTGTGTTGACCAAGGTTTGGGGAACACTGCTCTCTCAGACTCTTACCATGGCATGCAGTTCTGGAAACTAGAAAGTTCACCAGTTTAGCAAAGCAAAAACCAAGCAATTGCACTTCAGAAGAATAAGCACTTCCCAAAATGTTATGCAGACATTGTATCAATTACATTTCCTGTGCACACAAATGTAAGCAGAAACAAATAGAGACTCATCATGCCTGCTGCAACCCAGTCAACCAATTTGAGGAAAAGGTCAGTTAAACTAACAAACCATAGTGCATTTGCCGGTAATTTAGTCATGTTTTATTCAAGATGAATCTTCTTCCAGAAGAGGTGTCATACAAGTCAGTGAAGCAATCCTTATATGTGTCAACAATTCTCACTGGAATTGACTCACATCGTGCTGGGAACTAGATAATGGATAAGTTTTGTCAGTGCATAATAAAATAAATTAAATGCAATAATCCTGAATTTATTTGTGCAGATGTTGTGTTGCTGAAACATAAGTGTACATCAGTACAGGACCAAACCATCAACTGGAGACTCTTTCTGCCAGCACCAATTTGGTCGGTCCCAAGCAATAATGGTGATAGTTGAATTATCAAACTATTATGAACATTCGCAAAAATCAATACAGTAATCTTCTTTGGAGCTTTAAATTAAAAATGTGGATAATACCGTACTCACTAAAAAAAGGAAGGAAATTCATATTTCTTTCATGCCTTTTTCAAACTAATTTCCTCAATTACCATACATTAAAAATGCATGCATTGCACATATATTCTAACGTTTAAAATGCATTCTTCATTTTGCAGAGTGAAGCTGTGATTCATACATTACAGAAAAACTAACATGATAAAATCATCATGCTCATGCCCCTCCAGTGCAATGAGCCAATGAAGAGACAAGCAATGCACAAAAGAGCTACCATTAATGGTGCAACAAGACAGAAGTATAGAGCAGAAATCAAATGATACGAAGTATATCACCATGTGCTGAAGTGACTCAATTTGAAGAAAAAGTTTATTCAAAATTATTACAACGAGAAGTCAAAAACTGATTTAAAACTGACGTGGAATTCATGTAATTATGACGGACTTTCATGAGAACATCCACAAGTGAGAAAACCATACATGAAAAGGTTTGTCAAAAACAAACAAAGAATGCAACTGGAACACAATCAACTACAATATGTAATAAGAACACGACTAAAATAACAAGAAATGAGTACTCAAATTTGAGCAATCATTATGTACAGCAGTTACTTTTATAACATATGCACAAAGTGAGTATGATGGCTTTGAATTTCCAAGGTAAAAAGTGAACTTAGGCCTTGAAGAGCTCACAATACTTTTCAATGGATTGTTAAAGCTGACAACCAATTCCTTTGAATAGTGTTCCGTCTGTCCAAATTTTGATAGCTTTTCCTATCATGAATTTATCAATTTCGAAGGAGATTTCATGATTCGAAAGAATTGCTGCAAAGAAAAAAAGGTGGGATGATGTGTTCCTATGAGACTATGAGTGACAAGGAGTTCTCTGATGCAGTTCCAGTGAGGTCAATAAGGTGCTCATTCTTCTCTCCATCATCACGTAGCAAGCCTCATTTTGACCTTTTTTAGGCCATCATTTCCCTGGATCAACTTCAGGCCCAACCACTTTGCTCCAGATCTTCGGGTCCATTTGTGAAATGGCGCTATCTTTATTCCTGATTGTTTGAGTTTTTTCAACTTCACAACTGATGTAAAGGTTCAAGTGCCAATAGAAAATCCTTCTTGTTCATTCCTGAATATCCGACAAGATGGATGACCTCAGTGATTGAAAGCATGAATGAGAGACCCAAACATCTACCAATATTTTTGCCATTATAGGGGAATACAGATCCTCTCCAGCTTGCCTGGTGATCATGTTATTTTATTTTTTATTTTTTATTTTTTGCAGCTGTACTTGGACCCAAAGAGTGTGGTAATAAAAAGTAATATTTTGTTTCAAGATTGAGTATGCGAGCTTCTCTCGCATCTGAATGGCCACGCCATTTCAGTAATTTTCCAATACCTATTTCAAAAATATATGTTGAAGAGAAACAGATTCTTAATTTGGTGAATGCAAACCCCATGGGGCGGCATCATACACTTGAGAGATATTCGTACTGATTTTTCCAAAATTGGTTGCACTATAGAGATTATGTAGATCGTGTTCTGACCTGAAAAGGTTTCTTCAAACATGTGAAATTGATGCTGCTCATATTGATTTGCCTGCTGATGATGATGATGATGATCATCATAAGAGGTCTAGTTATTTCATCTGTATATATAGCCCCATTCAGTATACATTTCCTTATATGCCTCAACTCTTTTTTTTTTCTTCTTCCTCTTCTTCCCCATGTTGAAACTTTAAAGAAATAAAAGGAGGGGTGAGGGTATGCTGTGTATATAGTGAGAATCTCATGCCAGCAGCAGATCAGAGGCATGATGCGTCAGCGTTGGGTCGCAAAGCACACACACACACACACACACACACACACACCAGCAGGAGGAAATGGGAAGAAATGGGTCTAGGCCTATATGGATTTCACATGCAAATCCCGCGCCTTCTGCAGAGTATTTCCTGTTGTGGAGTCCTGCATTGTGTCGCTCCTCATTCGCCAGCAGCACGTTACGAGAGGAGGGCGGGACAAAGGCCCTGGATTCCCTGGGAAGCTTCCAGCAGCAGCTACGTCCGTCTCTTCTCTTCTCTTCTCTCCTCTTCTCTTCTCTTCAACACTCCACATTCTCTCATACACAATCCCAGCTAGCTTCTTTGCCACAATCTCATGGCCCTTGTTTGCTGCTGAATGCCGAGTGACAGTGATGCTGGCACGCGGCTATTCTGGTTTGACTCAATAATCCGCTCTTTGCCTTGCTTTTGTGCAGAGCCAATGCGTTTCTTTCATCTGCAAGCATATATTGCACTGAGAATACAGCACAGCACAGTACAATACTTGCAAGGGACACGCTGCGAGAAATCGACAGCAGAGACAAGAGTTACAGATGACAATCGATTTCTTAAAAACCGAAGTAACAGCGCACTTTCAGAGTCATTGTTGTGAAGTTCTACAAGCTCAAACTATAGATCTCCGCAAGAATATAGTACACTACACTACTACAGTCAAACCCCAATGTGATTCTCAGTGATGAGCTAATAAATAACCCAATGATATCCTTAGGAGTATGCCCTATTTAAGCTGATTTTTGCCTACTTTTCAGGCAGGGCTGGAAATCTTTTATGGCTATCAGTGAGTTGGAAGACTTGGGACCAAATAAAATGCAATGGATTTCATTTTATTTCATTTTACTTGATTGTATGGTACAGTAAAACTTACTTAGTTTGTGCAATGGATACATATATTAGACAAAATGTGTGTCAGTTAAGAAGTATGTCAGACAAAAAGTATATCAGACAAAAAGTATGTTGGACAAATTCACTTTTTCTAAGGACATACATGTTAAGAATTTTAAATTTACTGACATTGAACAGGTACATTGGAAATGAAGAAAAACTGCCTCCAGAGGAGGCAGTTTGGAAATGAAGGCACTTTTTCTTCATTTCCAATGAAGAACTGCCTCCAGAGAAAAACTGCCTCCAGAGGAGGCAGTTTGGAAATGAAGGCACTTTTTCTTCATTTCCAATGTACCTGCTCAATGTCAGTAAATTTAAAATTCTTAACATGTATGTCCTTAGAAAAAGTGAATTTGTCCAACATACTTTTTGTCTGATATACTTTTTGTCTGACTTACTTCTTAACTGACACACATTTTGTCTAATATACATATATTGTCTAATATAATCCATTTACCAGGAGGTAAATTGAATGGGGTTGACTTTACTTATCTTTTTTTATCTCACATCTACTGACTTCAGCAAAGTAATCATTGTGATCAGCAAACTTCAATTTTCTTTGAAGCTTCATCTTCCCCACAAAATTATGTTTGAAGTGACTTTGAACTCATGATTCCCATTCAGCAAACAACTTGGGGGGTTTTGTACAGTACAGTATTGTCATCCAAGGTTGGTGTCCCAAGACACTCACAAAATACCCTACTAGTGTGATTGTCATGTGATGTATTCCAATCACCTACTTTCATGCATGATGGTTGCGTCGTTATTTTGTAGATTCAAATTTGATTCAGGAGAGCTAGAATGCTGCTATCCTTGAAACAAGAAGCATGGGATTGGAAAATGGGTGCCCTACAAATGAAGTTATCAGCTTCCCATTTTCAATTACTTTTTTTTTCAAACAACTGACATTCATTGCTGAATTTAATGTTCATTGTTCAACATACACATTTTGGTTTTGAGTGCATATCATTTCCTGAGAGCAGCAACAGCACTACTTCATCAAGACAGTTTTGTGAAACTGAATGCACAGTGCGGACCCAAAAAATGAACTGTGGTTTTACTGAAAATACAGTCAACCCCTGTTAAACCACCCCCAATAAACCACCAGCCTCTGTTCCTGTCAAATTTTCCTCCCAAACAAATCTCCCTAACTTTGAAGCCAAAGGAGGCCCCCATTAAGCCGCCAACCTCCATCTGCCAACATTTTTTAAAGAAAAAACTGGATCTTTGCTTTTTTTTACCCCAATAAACTGCCAATGTTTTTTCTTCCCTCAAGGGCTTTCCTCTTCCAAATCATATGCTCCAAGATTTATTTTCTTATATTAAACCTCTTCAATATTATTGTTTCCTTGCAATCTGTTCTTTCCAGAATTTACATTAACTATCCACCAGCAGTAACTGGTTCCATGATGCCTGCATCCATTCTCCCTCTCCCAACAACTTTTCATTCTGTGTTTCTTGGGGACATCTATCTCATATTCCACACATCTTGAATTACAATATAAGGAATTTTTCTGTGTTCCAGGAAAAGGTGTTCACAGTTTTTAAGGTCAGGTAGGGTTAATAAAGGTTGAATTATGTTAATTTCTAACATATTTGTTCTAATATTTGAAATCTTTTCAACTGGAATCCCCAAGAAAAGTATGCATCAGGAATTTATTCAATATATTTGCATGAAAAGAAGCATGAAAGATCAGAATATTGAGACGGAGGCTTGCAGGATCCCTTTCTGGCAGAAATTGAATTTCAGAATCTTGTCCAAGGTGGCATGGCAGGAAAAAGATCAAAATTCATTAATCAGAAATGAGCACTCATGAAACAAATTTTGCTGTAGATAATAAAATTTTTACATTTCAGAATAAAAGTGACATGGTGGTTGAAACATCAAAATATAATTGCTTCCATTTTTGAATTTTCTGGTGAGACAAAACAGATTGACCTTGTGCTCCAATTTTCTGCCAAAAACAACTCCTTCCAGCCTTTAATTGCACCATACTACCCTTCACCTCAATATTTCTGTACACAGTTTCATTCAAGAGATATTAAAAAAATGGAAAAATCATCCACCCCTCCCTATATCAATCAAATCAATTTAAATTAACCTGCTCCCAAATAATCCAAATTTAAGTACAGTAACCCATCCTAACTCTTCTTCTTAGAGAAGAAAGTTCTCTTTAAACTCAGCATTAAAATTTTTGGTTGTCTGTGTTTTAATATGTGTTGAATGGGAGAGCTCCCAAGAAACAAAGAATGCCCTGGCAGGTGGAGAAGGGTGGGCATTGGAACTGTGTTCTTATAGGGGCACCCCCCCCCCCCTTGATAACCGCCAACTCTGTTAAACTGCCAAAATTCTGCACCGCAAAGATTGGTGGTTTAATGAGGGTTGACTGTAGCTAGGTAGCATATTGAGCTGCTGCTCTTAAAAAATACCAAACCAAAGCTTGTTCAATTTCCTTCCATATGGTATGCAGTTTTATGTTTCAAGTGGCATGGCATGGTCACATGAACCATTTGAATGAAAAATTTCCAAAAAAGAAGTTGTCAGGCAACTTTCAGCACTAGGCTACAATTCTCCTGAGTGGTTTTAGGGATAAATATGGTTGCTGGACCAGTTAAACTGCATGCTGTTTTGCAGATGGTGAACACATTCCCAAAATTTAGGAGGGGTAATCCCAAAGAAATTTGCATAGGGGGTCACAGGAGCCATGAGGCAGGCACCCAAACAAAGCCCACATTGGGATTCAGGAGCGGACCAACATCACACAGCTCAATTTATTTTTCATGTGGTTATCCCTAATTTGTGGAAGCCCAGCTGATGCTGGGTCTGTAGTCTGCACTCTCACCTTTTTCCTTCCTTTTTTGCCTCACCAGCCCAAGCTGGCAATGAAGGAAAAAATGCACATGTAGAAAAGCATGCATGAATGCATGTCTTGGGGTCAGCAAACTGAACAGTCTGCTGTCCCTTGTGTCCTTGTTTATGTTGTGGAATCCAGGCAGAGAGCTGACCAGCTGACTGTCCTCTTCCTTTGCACCCCATTAAACTTCTGCATATGCCCTAATTCCCCAGCATTTGCATCATAACCACTGCGCTGATTGCATGTGCCTGACATAATAAATTACTGTTGTATAAGAGTTTCCTAGTACAGTACAATTCATTTCAACTAGAAAAATCCTTCTAATTACAAAGTATGCAGAAAATGCTAAAATCTAGGAGCTCTAAAAATATGTTTCCAAAGTTGAGGGTTAATAGTGATCTTGCTGTTGGACACAGTTCTGTAGTGTGTAATTAATCGAGACTCATCAGATTTCAATAAAACTAATTTTTGGGATAACATGAATTGGCACAGTTGTCCATTTTTTGTTGGGGGTTGGGGGTGAGTGTTCCATGTGATCTAACTTAGTCTTTGCACAGACAAAGTTGTTTTTCCTGAATTTTTATCCTTGCTACTTCTCAGTAGTGTTCAAATCTGCTGTGGGTAATGTGAGTAGCTCAAAGAAGACAGAGGATACCACTAGTAAAATTTGACATCAGTTGTGAACTAGGAGCAAGTGCCTGAAAATTCAACAAGAGCCTTGTGAAGAGTTGAGTAAAGTAACATTACAATCTTAACAGCAGTGGTTGTTTGTTTGTGTTACTTTGTGAAGCCCATGTTAGGGTAGTGATGCTCCCTCCACAGGTAATCACAAATGCCCCTACCACTCACCATAACTGCTGTGCAAAACCCCAAAAGATCAGGTGATCTATTTGCATGAGTTAGTTTGCTTACTTGAAGCAGAGCAAGATGCACTGCAATTGGCCAATGAGAGAGTCCCCAAATTGCCAGCTGGAATGCTAGCCAATAACCAATGCAATATAGATCTTTATAAAAAGCAGATCATGTTATGGACCATGATTATAGATTTTCTCATGCCTAACCTGGCAGCTAGAGACAGGAGCACTCTAGCAATCAAAATGGCCCAGTTGACTCTGTTTGCAAATCATCTTGAAGATGAGGTAACACATCAGCAGAAGGAAATTGATGAGCTGGTAGGAATGGAAAACAAACTGCTGACAAAAGAGCTGATGCTTAAACAGCTAGATAGGCCTAGCTCAGACAAGGTCGTGTTTCTAATATGAAAGTTAACTGCAAATATGCTTCAAAGGGCAATAAGCACATCACAAACAGTATAATGAACTTATTGGTTAACAGCTTTCAATATATCTCCAATACAATAGGCAATTTTCAGAATCAATGAGCTGAAAAGACCACACAGTGAATGTAATGTTGACTATGTTACATGATGACATATAATTTGAGTTATTGAAGACAAAGAAGCAACATTTGGCAGTATCATAAGCAACCTCAAACAGCAATTGAATAGCAATCCAAAGAATTTTCCAACAGATATTTCTTATATGAAAATGTTGCCTATTTTATCAAGACAGAAGGAGGAATTGAAACGTACATTAATTCTGTCAGAACAGGTGATGATTGATCCTGCTGTGCCTGCCAGAATTGATTGCAACAACATTTTTGAACTAATGCAAAACCTTGGTAACAGCTTAAATACTTCAAACAATGCTGAGATTGATCCATGGATCAGATCACCGAGTATAGGCCTTGTGTTAACTTGGATTTCAGAGATCATCACTTCTTTGATGATGGACATTGACAGTCTCCATAAATTTCAATTCCCAAGCTCTTTCCTGTCAAATGTCAATTTGGAGAAACCTTTTAAAAAGGTCACTGATGCCAAAAGCAAGACAACTGAGACCCTAAGATGTACCCATGATTTAATGACAATCTTGAAATCTCACCCAAGATATTTTGGAAATGCCAGAAAAGTGTACTGAAACTGGAAAAGAAGATGACACCTGTCTTTACCAAATAACTTTGTCAATTTTTGGTACCCAGTCAGCCACCAGTGGGTCAAACCATGGTTGTTCACCCACCAGCCAGCAAATGCCATGTACTCCAACCACCAGCCAGGGCAGTGCTTAGTCTCTGGAATCCTCAGCCCACCAAACCACAGTCCGGTCACCCAATTGTTGGGCCACCCCAACAATCAGGTGACTAAAATCCCATTGATTCTAAAACCCTAGTTGCAGTGACTTTCCGGGCTTTGATGAGCAGAATGGTAATATGGCTCAGACCGGCTGGCGGCCGTTAAGCCGCCAAAAAGAGATAGAACCCCGGAAAAACGACAGGGGTTCCCCTCTTTTATGAGGGGACTCAATTACCTCTAAAACACTTGAAACTTGACGCTTGCTGCGCAAGCGCCTTCCCCCCATCAGAAGCTCAAAACAAGGACACAAATGGTCCGTGTCAAATTTTATAGAGAGGAGCAGATTCCTTTCTCACGAGTCTTTTACGACCTAAACCTTTTCATCCCGAAAAACCAAATTTTTGGGGAAACCGACTTTTTATGAATTTCTGTATCCCAAAAAATCAGCCCTCCCAACAGTTGGGCTGAATTTACCGGGATCCGGTGGAAGTTCCCGACGTTGCCGATGACAAGCCCCGGGCTTGAAACAAAGGATCCCGAAAAGCATAAAACGGACCTTGACAGCAGAATCATCATCAGAACGACAACGAGAGTGCTGCAGAAGACTGCTTCAAAGCTTCGGAACCGTTATTCAGTGTCCTTTCTCAAAATCTGAAATTGCAAACTCAACGCGAAAAGTCCGGCGTATTTATTCAAAGTGTTCAAGAGTGTCTCATGAAAAATTGCGTAAGATTGTGGAAAACACATTTGCGCTTATTCCGGCAGGTCGCACACCTGCCAATTTGTCTACTGATTATTTTTCTGTAGATCTGATCTTTTGTCTCCTCAGACCAACTTCTTATAACTGACTTTTGTAAAAGCCCTCTTCTTAAAAAGGGCTACTCTGCAATTTCTCAGAGAGTACGTACATTTCTCTCCTGGGACGAAATATCCCAGACAAAAATTTGTACAAAAGTGGTAGCAGAGCGTGGTTTGTTTTGCTCTTCCAGTACATCAAATTTCTGAACCTTTATCTAAAAAACCCTTCCACTGCAAGGGAAAGGCGATTTGACCGCTCTCTTTTCTGAAAATGCCCAACGCAAGAAAAAAATTGGTTGAGGAATTAAATTCAGGGGATTTAGACAAATCCATTCAAGAAATGGAAATCTCCCATGAAGTCCCCATAGGGGGTGGCCCCCTCAAGAGAGGACCAGGTCGTCCCCCCAAAATCCAACAAATAATCCCTCCTCAAGATTTTGAGGAGGAACTGAGGAGTGAGAAAACTTACTCAGAATGTCCTGAGCAAATTTGCCACAGGAAACGAACAAATTGATGCCCAAAAAGAAATTGCCAAGGTTCTCAAATCATCTGATCACCCTTCCTTCCCTCACTTTGATGGGGAAAATTCTGAGGAGGATTGGGAAATGATCTGGAACAATTTCCGGAAGTATCATCTGGCCCCAAGGAATCTTATCACTCCTTCCGAGAGGATAAGTTTACTCCAAATGCATTTGTCCGGTCAATTGAAACGAGACACAGCTCCTTTTCAGAGTAGTGAAGAGGAAGATGACTACCTTGACTTGATCAAGCTTCTCTTCTATAAATATGGTAATGCTTCTGCGTCAAAAAATAAGCTCTACTTGGAAATTGAGCAACTGAGCCCTTTGGATGAATCCATGAGGGCAGCGGCTGAATATGCTTACCAAATTTCTCATCTATTTATGAAGTTGAAGAAAATCAAACCAAACCCAGATGTAATTGAAAATAGGGTATGGCCTATTGTGGAATCTAAGTTGTTGGGATCAATGATGATTGACGTAGCAATTCATCGAGCCCCACCCTTGGAAAGGATTTCCTGGATAACCAATCCCTTGAAAAAATACTCTTGGCTAAGATTGGTCTATACTTCCTTCTCTGTAAGGGAGAATCGTCCCAACAAAAAGGCATCATGTTCTTTCAAAGTTGGGGTACAAGAGACTGAAAAGCAGCCTAAGGGTAAAAACCAAAATTCTCGCAAAAGAAAAGCAGAGAAGGGATCCGATGAAAACCCTTCCAAGAAACCCAAGTTCGTGAAACAGAACTTTGGGAAAACAGCCAATAACAAAAAATTCAAGATCAAATGCGCCTTTTGTAAAAAGGAGCACTTCCACACTAATTGCAATTACAGCGTCTCAAAGCGCAGAGAATTAGCTAAGACCAAGAGCCTTTGCTTCAACTGCCTCAAGGCGAACCATTCTCAGGCCAAGTGCCAAAGTAGTTGGAGATGTAAGAAATGCTCCAGTAAGCATCACACTTCCCTCTGCATCAAAGCAAAGCCCCAAGAGGAGAAGGAAGAAAAGATTGAGGAACCCAATGATCTCGTTCACGGGCAATTGATCCTTAATGAGATTAAGAGCTTCAAAGAAGATTGGAAAAAACAAATTGTGACTCAAAAGGAGGATCCTTCTCCTCCGCAAAAAGTTCAGGAGGAACCCAAGGATCCAAAGGCATGACAATTAAGAATTAATTTGACAACCCTCCTGTCCAACCTCTTGAGCTCCTTCATCAAAACAGCTGAAGTTAAAAGTTACCCCAATGGGGAAAAGCTATACGTACTCCTTGATACGGGTGCCCAAACCACCCTTATCACAAGGGAATGCGTCAATAGACTCAAAATTCCCATTCAGACATGTGGTACAAAATATACCATTCATGGTGTCAACAAAGATGGGCAAAGCATTTCCTCAGATCAATTCGTTGACCTAAACTTGGGTCACAGAAAAGGGGTTGGTTACCCCCTCCAAACTCAGGCCCTGGTCATCCCCATAAAAGAGGCATGGTCAGGGAAAAACCCTGAAATCCTACCATGGCTTAAAAATCATGATGATAAGCTTGCTGACCCCAGAATTGTGGAGTCCGACGCCATTTGGTGGGACATCATTCTGGGGGGTAAGGACATGGTTACAGTCGCCAGTCACAATAGCAGAAAGTTTTTCGAATCTGACCATTTCTGTCTCCAAGAAACTCTTTTTGGAGGGGTCGCCAAGGGAAATCTTAGCCATCAGGCCCCATACCGATCAGAAAGAGCAACCGTATTCTCCGTAAGGGTTATGGAAGAAGAAAACGTTCAGGATCTTTGGTTGAATGAGGAAATTTCCAAACAACTCCAAAGAGATTGTTTTGACATCTTTGGGGATCCTGAAGAAAAGGACAAGGACGCAGACGCCATCCTTCAGGCATATCTTAAGGAGCTTCAAATATCGGATGAGTGGAGGATAATAGCCCCTCTCCCAAAAACGGCACTCTTTCCAGAATCCTGCAGTCCCAATCTCAAAATGGGAGAAGCACAAAAAAGTCCGTTATAAATACTCTGTCAAAAGCGGACAAATATGCCGAATCCTATGAAAAACAAGGGAGAGAATGGGAACAGGATGGGGTAATCAAAGAAACCTCCTTACAGGAGTTAATGGAGAGGGGAACGCCCTTCACCAAACTGCCCCATCATGGGGTGATGAGACCTGACAGCGCCAGCACGCCACTCAGGGTGGTGATTGCTGGGAACGCCGCAGATAAAGGAAAAGCATCAACAAAGGAAATTCTGGAGCAGGGACCAAATATCCTGCCCCTGATCCCTGATATTATCAATCGAATCCGAACTTTGCCCTGCTTCGGCATGGCAGACATAAAAAAGGCCTTCCTTCAGGTCCAGCTAAGAGAAGAAGACCAATGGCTCCTAATTATAAGATGGCCTGAAAGACAGAGCAATGGCACTTATACTTTCAAATTCTTCCGATTTCTACGTTTGCCATGGGGCATTAATTGCGCCCCATTCGTCCTCAATGCTAGTATCAGGTTTCTCTATCAGAAGGCCTTCAATGAAAAAGAAATCACTCAGGAAGAATACACTGAGTTGACAGAGAACACCTATGTGGATGATGTCATCGTTCTGGGGGATACCCCAGAAGTCATTGACACAAAGTTAAAAAGGGCAGCCACAATTCTGAAAAAGGGGGGATTTATCCTTGATAAGTTCCGGATCCTACCAGGAAGAGGTGGCGATCCTATCAAAATTCTGGGGGTTAAGTATTACCCCAAAGAAGATCAAATGTGCCCCTGCTCGGAAAATATCGCGGACCTTTTGAAAAACGAAAGGCTGACTAAAAGACAGATTGCAGGCATCATCGCCAGAATATTTGATATGATGGGATGGGGAGCGGCTTTTGTCCTCCTCCTCAAATTACTGTTCCAAAAATACAATGACGATAACCCCAAGACCAGATGGGATACCAAACTGTCCCTGAAGGAGACCAAGAAATGGAAGAAGCTGGCCCTGGCTGCCACCTTTGTGGGAATGTTGAGGATTGATAGACTGATAAAGCCTGCCAATGAAAGATCCCTGCACGTCTTTGTTGACGCAAGTGGAAAGGCATTGGGCGCTGTTATATATTTGGTATCAGGGGAATCCGTTTCCCTGATTCAGGCCAAATCAAAACTGGTCCCATCCAAACAAAGAACAACCAACACCAGAGAGAAAGATGAAAGTCTAAGAATCAACAGGCTAGAACTGTCAGCTGCCTGTCTTGGAATTAGACTGGCCAAGTTAAACCTGAAGTCCATCGGCATTGAGTCCGATTTTATCTTTTTCTGGTCTGACTCACAAGTTGTAGTTGGATGGATCTGGGGTGGTAAACTGAACCCAGTACCCTATGTACAAGATCGCCTTCAGACTGTCCTCTCAGGATCCCTCCAAAACAACTGGAGGCATGTCCCCGGTGATCAAAATCCGGCGGATTACGCGTCAAGGGGAACCCCTCTGAAAAGACTGAAAACTAATACCCTGTGGTGGAAAGGGCCGGAATGGTTGACCAATCAACGTGATTGGCCAAAACAACCAGAAAAAACTGCCCTAATTCAATTCAAGGTAAACATAACAGTCGGGAAATATCCTGACAAAATCCTTGAATAGGCCTATAAAGGCACCAGAGGAGATTGGGTAAAAGTAGAGGCCAGAACAATGACCTGGCTTAAAATACAAGAATTCTTTAGAAATCGAGCAAAAAGGAGTAACAGAAAACCCCATCTATTTCCTCCTACAGAAAGAGGAACATACATGGGGGATGGTATCTTCAGACAGAAACCATTTCTCAGAAACTTTTCCCCCCTCGAATTCATGGAGGGCATAGTGGAAACGATCCGCTCAGTTCAGAGAATCGGGGCTCCCACCAAGTGGGAGATCCTTGTTCAAGGAGGCACAATACAAGGGCGAGAGGATCTCACCTGGAATCCCAGGATGAACCTGTTGATTTCCCAGAGCCGACAGGCTAGAGACCAAAGCACCCTTGTACCAAAGGGACACCTTACCCGGGCCTCTCTTGTATTTTTACCCCCTCCAAAAAAACAGGGGGATCTCGGATTTGTTCAATCTTTGTTCCTCACCTTTCACAAGGATTTGGGTCACCCTTCACCCAATACACTCGTAACAATCTTCAACAAGACATTTTGGATGAAGGGGTCAAGGGTTTTGGCGAAAAGGATACAAAAAAATTGCAACTGGTGTCGCAGATTTGACACCAGGCAGTTCCTGCCTCTCCTTGCTCCCCTACCAGATTTCAGGTACGATGGAATAATTCCCTTCAATACTGTGGGGATTGACTTCGTTGGCCCGTTTCTAACAATAAACGGAGCAAAATTCTCCATCTGTGTTTTTTCCTGCGCAAAAACCAGGGCTATAGATCTTCAACCGGTGACAAATGTATCACTGGAATCTTTTATTTTTGCCTATGAAGCAATTATAAATAAAAGAGACCTATCCCCTCAGACCATGGTTTCAGATAACGCTGCCACCTTTCAAGCTGCCTGGCCCATGTTGCTGAGAGCCAAACAATTTACCATCGAGACACAACTTAGAGGAATCAGATGGTTTTTTAACGCCTCAAGGGCCCCTTGGTGGGGTATATTCTATGAGCAATTAATGCAAATGATTAAGGACAAACTGGCCCGAACCTTTCAGGGAATTCCATTTAAAGGCAACAATCACTTAAGGGCTGGCCTGACATTTGTGGAAAGAATGATAAATTCCAGGCCACTTACCTACATATCGGATGACAGGGATGACCCCATGCTGGTCACCCCCTCAATGTTCATCAACCCGCATCAAGCCGATCCGGAATTCAATCCCTTGCTGTACGGTCCGGCCCCCATACAATTTGCAGGGGGATCCGCAGCCGGTTTAAGAAAGGGAGCAATTTATTGTTTAAGGCTGATGAACAATGTGTGGGAGTCTTTTCATGACAACTACATTTGAGAACTCAGAAAATTCCCCATAAGAAAGACGCGGGGATCAACATTGCAACCAAAAGTTGATCAAATGGTGTTGCTTAAAAAACCTACTTTTAAGGGAGACACTGCCTTTGAAAGGTTGAAATGGAAATTGGCCAGAATTGTTAAGCTGCACCCCAGCAATAGGGATGACTTTGTTAGGGCAGTCAATATTGAAGTTGCAAAGCCCGGACCTGGAGGAAAATTCATCAAAAGCATCCTTCCCAACCAAAGTGTGCAGAACCTTATTCCTCTCGAAGCCGATTTGGAGGAGACGGGGAAAGTCTTTATGCAGACTTTGGCAAGGCTTTACAAAGAAAAACCAAAAGTTCGAGCAAAGCCTGAGGAAACCCAGGCACTTTATTTTTGTATTAGCATGTAAATGTACAAAAAACCACACTGTACAAAAAGGAATACATGCCCCCAAAAAACACAATACAAAAAACCCGTAATCAACTTTCACAAATCAATCAGCGCGACAAAGGTCCGTCACATCACTGTAGACCCTTTTGCGACCCCCTACCAACCAAAACCCATTTCTGGATTTGGCAATGATTACTTGACGGGCCGGCGACGATCCCTGTCCTCAACAAACTGGCGCTCCAATGACAAGGCGCCCCCGAGCGATTTGCCGTGGGTCCGAGTTCAGGAACTCCACTGAGAACACCTCCATGAAATTTTGCTCCTTGAGGAAGCTTTCCATCCTGAACAAAGAAACAAAAACAAAATTGCATTAGAATTGATCATTGTGAAAACCTTCTATCATGACCCCAAAAACAACTTACGCCTTAAAAGGGTCGCCACCAGCACCCTTGACGGCCAGATTGATGTGAAAGGGACCATTGCCGCCATGACACGGCACCATTGCCTCTTCTCTGAAGTGGGAGTGGGGGAGTCCAGGGGGGATCTCCGGAGCTGCTGTACCATTGGGGAGCCAATAGGGACACGACCCTGGGCATGCGTAAGCACCCCAGGTCAGGCTTGAACCCCCGCTCCACTCAAGACCAAAACTTATCGCTGCAGCATGTAGCTGAGCAAAGAGAAGATAGGCACGGGAGTGGATGTGCCCAAATGCAGACAGGGTCTTCTCGAAGCGATCAAACGCCGACAGAGGTTTAATTGGCGTAGGCACAGCCCACCAGCCAGGACACCTGTTGTTTCCTTGAACACGGCCGATCTTCAACCTCAGCCCATTGTAAAGGGCCTGCTGAAAGACATGAGCCGCATTCTCACGGGACTTGGGCGTGAAGTACCGACGCCCCTGGTGCTGGAGGGGAATCAGGGGGACGTTTTGGTTGTCCAGATCAAAGGACTCCATCAAATACGACGTCCGTCCCGGTGGCAGGTATGGGGGAGCTGAAGCCCCCAAAGCAAACACCTTGGCGTCAAAAACGCGTGACAGGGCCAAATAATACCCATACAGCACCGTCAGGAAATTCCCGAAGTTGGGGTAACAACTTGGGGCCTCAGGGCTGGCCAAAATCTTGAGGTCGTTTGTGCCCACTCTTACGAAGATGTGGGTAAACTTAAAATCTTCGGCCAAGTTCAGGTTGGCATAGACCCGCTTTTTCATTTCCTCGGGGGTCACGACCTGATCGCCGCCAACAAGGGCGGCCCAACCGCTCAATGAATACTGAAATGAGAGAACGACCAAAAAAGGAGGTTGTTACCTTTTTGCAACCCAGGACCATCTCATTCTTTTTCTCTCACCTGAAACACTTCAACTGGACATCCCTCAAACAGATGCTCAAAGTCATAAACCGCCCGGTTGACGGGGCGGTCTGCACAAAGAGTATCGCAGAAGGTGTGGCGACCCTTTGCCAGCCTCCAGGGGATCGTCAAGGATGTCCCCAAGATCAAAATATGGGGGTAAGAACCGTTGTTTGACAACGGTGGTCCTCAATGAGGGTACTCCGGGCACCCATACTTGTAATCCTAGACAATACATCCAGGGACTGGCATAACAAAGGGGGACGACTTCAACACCCTCCCTAGGGTCAGGCCCAGCCTCTTGAAGGCATTTTGCTTAAAGATGTACGGCTGCTCTGGCTCAAACGACAAATACTTGAAAGGGTGGTTGGCGCTCCCTGTCAAAATACATGAAGAAAACATACTATTAGGAAAGCCATATACAAAAACCCCACTCAAAAAATTTGTACAGGGGTTCAAGATCTCGGCAACGTCCGGATCCAAATCTTTGTCAATGTCCTCAGCTGCCAAATCAATGACAGGAGGATTCACAGGCGCGGAAACCACACTGGACAACCCGGCACGATTTTTTGAAGGAGCGGGGTTCAGATCCCTGCTCAATTATGCATCCCTTCCCTGCTTATGCGGAGAGGCAGGGACCTGAATTGCTGTCAACAGCTTTATCAGGGTCTCCTTCGCCGAAGTCTGGAGGCAAAAGTTGTCCTTGGCTTGATCAACCCACAGCCCCTGCAAGGCGGCCAAGGATCCCGAGTATATTTTCGTCTCCCCGACAGACCAGATCTTAACGGTGCCGAGGCTGCTCTCTGCACAAAAATAAAATCAAAAGCAAAAAAATCGATTAGCAACATTTGTCTGTCAGTCAAAAATGAGAAACGGTGGGAAATTACCCTTGATTGTTTTGGTGTAGCCAACTCCCTCGGCAAGGTAGATCTCCGGCATCCAGGAAACAGCACCCTGGAACGACCCGGCGTGTCGGCTGAAAACACACCGCATGCTGGCCTCGGCTTGGGCCACTACCTTGCGCTCGCGGCGACTCAGCTCCGCCGACACCAAATTCTGGGCCTCAAGCCGCCGTTTCTGCTCCTGGATTTTGGCACTCTCTTGTGCCACCTGACGCAGCTCAGACTTTTGGGATGACAGCTGCTCGGCAGCCCTCTGAGTCTCCACCTTTATACAATCTAACTCTACCCTCAAGCCGTCATGGCTGAGGGTTGCGCTCCTCTCCCAAGAAACAAATGGGAGCAGGTCCAAAAGCCGATCCAAACCGGCCAAATCCAACGCGGAGATCCTGTCAGAGATCCTGCTGTGGGCGGCTGGCAGACGAACCGTAACAAAGTCTTCAACCAAAACCTTGTTCTCCAGCATCTCGGAGTCACTGGACACCACCAACATAAGAGGCGGCTGTCTAGAATTGACCAAGACAAGAGAAAGAAGGGGAATAGAAAATTCTTCTTTAAAAAATAGAAGAGTTCTGATAATTTTGCTTAAATCTATCTCACCTGATTCTCCCTCGCTGTCTACATTAGGGCATTCTTCAAAGGCCTCCCTATCTTCAGGGATTTTGCCATAGGTCTCTCCATGACCCTGGCTGCCTTGAGATGCGTTTTTTTCAGAACCTTCCATTTTCTTCACAAAAACTTTTTTTTGTATAATAAACAAAGCAAAAACTTCCCTTTTTTGTCTGAAATAGGGGAACAAAAAAGAACACTTCATATTAACGAACAGCGCAAAGAATCTAATTCCCTTCAAACTTGCTCTTGACAAATTCTTCGAAACCAAAAGCTCTTGGTGAAAAGCAAAAGTGCTGACCAACAACGCATCGAGCAGGTGAGAGAAAACCTGCCTTGACCCATCTCATTGAGTTGTGACCAGCACTTTTTTCACAGAAAATTCGAACTCTTGTCACAAAAGAAAGCGGGGGGAGAATTATGAGAAGTGCACTGTTTTTCAACCGGGACAAGGGTGAGACATTGAAATCATCTCAGACCCTGACTCAGTTGTCAACTGTACACCCTTCAACTCCTCTCCGCTTCTCCAACAACCACATCAAAAACGCGATTGAAACTGACAATCAAAGCTCAGCAAACAATGACCAACTAAGGAAGTATGTGACTCGATCTCACACCTACTTCCCTAGGCGGCCAGTAATTTGCTCAAGCTCAGACAAAAATTTCCCAATCGAATACGCAATCGCGGGGACAACGGAAAAGAGTGCGCGCCCTTTTTTGCCCCAAAACAAACGGTCCGATTTTAAATCAGAGTACTGCGCTCAGAACAAAAACGGAATTGCCCAAACCACTGAATTAGTGGGCCGACCTCAGCTGGCCACTGACTGTGTCTGACACAATTCAGCAAAAACGCAAAAAGACCAAAATAAAAGTATCCGCGATGGGGCATGAGCTCAAATCAAAATTGGGAAAGCACTTTTTTTTGGCAGAGTCTTCTCCCGAGATGAAAGACTCGTGTCCTCTCGGACTTGTGCAAAGACCGATTTGCCAAAGACAGAGGATGCCACGGGAAATAACTCCCCGTGGACTTCAACCCCCGTCTTTCACGGTGCGCAACAAATCCGAAACTGTGAAATGACAAACGCCCGACTCAGGGTTTTTATATTGTCTTCAAGCAGTGTTTTTCCTTGGGAAAACCAATCCGCCTGAAGACGAGGGGGATTTTGTGAGAAATTACCCCCCAAGCCGAGGTTCGTGTCATGTTTTTGACGCGATTTATTGGTCATCCCCAAAGTTCAAAACTTTGGGGATTATATTTCTAAAAGGGGGCGCAAATGAATATTGGCGCGCAGAAAGACATATGGCTCAGACCGGCTGGCGGCCGTTAAGCTGCCAAAAAGAGATAGAACCCCGGAAAAACAACAGGGGTTCCCCTCTTTTATGAGGGGACTCAATTACCTCTAAAACACTCAAAACTCGACGCTTGCTGCACAAGCGCCTTCCCCCCGTCAGAAGCTCAAAACAAGGACACAAATGGTCCGTGTCGAATTTTTATAGAGAGGAGCAGATTCCTTTCTCACGAGTCTTTTACAACCTAAACCTTTTCATCCCGAAAAACCAAATTTTTGGGGAAACCGACTTTTTACGAATTTCCGTATCCCAAAAAATCAGCCCTCCCAACAGTTGGGCTGAATTTACCGGGATCCGGCGGAAGTTCCCAACATTGCCAATGACAAGCCCTGGGCTTGAAACAAAGGATCCCAAAAAGCATAAAACGGACCTCGACAGCAGAATCATCATCAGAACAACGGAGAGAGTGCTGCAGAAGACTGCTTCAAAGCTTTGGAACCGTTATTCAGTGTCCTTTCTCAAAATCTGAAATTGCGAACTCAACGCAAAAAGTCTGGTGTATTTATTCAAAGTGTTCGAGAGTGTCTCGTGAAAAATTGCGTAAGATTGTGGAAAACACGTTTGCGCTTATTCCGGCAGGTCGCGCGCCTGCCAATTTGTCTACTGATTATTTTTCTGTAGATCTGACCTTTTGTCTCCTCAGACCAACTTTTTATAACCAACTTTTGTAAAAGCCCTCTTCTTAAAAAGGGCTACTCTGCAATTTCTCAGAGAGTACGTACATTTCTCTCCTGGGACAAAATATCCCAGACAAAAATTTGTACAATTACCAAATAACTTTGTCAATTTTTGGTACCCAGTCAGCCACCAGTGGGTCAAACCATGGTTGTTCACCCACCAGCCAGCAAATGCCATGCACTCCAACCACCAGCCAGGGCAGTGCTTAGTCTCTGGAATCCTCAGCCCACCAAACCACAGTCCGGTCACCCAATTGTTGGGCCACCCCAACAATCAGGTGACTAAAATCCCATTGATTCTAAAACCCTAGTTGCAGTGACTTTCCGGGCTTTGATGAGCAGAATGGTTTCCTACAACCAACTATTTTTGGACAAAATTTCATCTTATAACAATTTTCACTAAAAGAAAAAAACTGACCAAACCCAACCTAAGCTAACATAAGCTAACTGCAACTAAACTAACCTTACCTAACCCAAACTAAACAAACACAAACTGACCTAAACATTGCTGACATTTTAAACAAAACTATCATCTGTGGCAGGATCTGCTCACCAAAGCCTGGAAAGTCACTACAACTAGGATTTTAGAATCAATGGGATTTTAGTCTCCCAATTGTTGGGGTATCCCAACAATCAGGTGACCAAACCAAGGTTTTGTGGGCTGGGGATTCAGGAGACCAAACGCTGCCCCAGCTGGCAGTTCGAGTGACTGGCATTTGCTGGCTGGCAGGTGCACAAATGTGGTTTGATCAACTGGCGGCCAATGCAACAATTTTCACCCCCACCTTCTAAGTCATGGGAATGCATGCACCCTCTTGAAAATAGCATGGAATTTTCCAGTTGAGTCACTGGTTCTGCACCCCATTTATCCATAAGAACTGCTCTGAAGAACTGCAGTTTAGTCCCACAGTATGTTGCCTGAAATCTTATTTTTGGACAGTTTTCATTCAAATGTTTCTTGTGACCATGCTGTGTCACTTGTAACGTAAAACCACATACAATTTGAAAGGAAATTGAACAAGCTTTCATTTGTGTTTTTTCCTTGATGCAGTTCAATTTGGTACCAGGCTCTTTCAAGTAAAAAAAATTGGTTCACTTTTTTGGTTCACCTTGTATGTGTATGTGGAACTTTGTCTCAGTAATCCTCCAGTGGAATTGTTTTGTCTTATGGACATGAACATCCTGAGAAGAGCACCCATTGTGTTTTTGAGAAAAATCTTTGAGATAATGCATTGATCAGATCAGGAAATAACTTTTCCTCATGACATGTCAGTCAGTTTTACATTTTCTTGAACAAAATAGGAAATTATAGTCTGATTTTTCCACTTGCATAATGAGGAATTTACAGGGTTACAGGACAACTCAGATAGCAACAACTGAAGTAGCAACAACTTGCACATCAACAGCTCACACCCTGCAACAACAGGGATAGCAAGAACTTGCACAGTGCAAATACTCATGCACTTTTTTTTTTTAACTTTTTTGCATATAATTTTCATATTCATTCCTTGCAGCTGGTTCCTTATCTGGAGGGTGTTTGTCTGTATGCTAATCCCTTAGAAGGACAGGAGATACGAGGGTTCTAACAAAAGTTCTCGGAGTCGACCACAAGCCATCACCGGAAATGGATGAACTTTTTTTATTGGATTCCTCATCCTTTTTTAATCTAGAACCAATTTTTTTTCATCCCTAGACAAAAAATGGAAACTGGGAAAAAAAATTGAATGAGTTTTTTCTGGTGCTGTGCCCACCCATTCTAA